>QVOA01015357.1:0-67910 GCA_014825685.1 Pseudomyrmex cubaensis
TATGCAAACATCATAATATCGCATATCGATATATATATCGCATATCGATATATATCGCATATCGATATATATCGCATATCGATATATATTGCATTTCGATATATATCGCATATCGATATATATCGCATTTCGATATATCGATCTTCTTTTTGTTTCTAATTGCTGATTCTAGCAAAGTGTTATATTTATATACATTGAATGTAACACATTTCTACGATAATTTTACTTTTTTTAACAGTATAAAGATACAGATTACAAATGCAATGTTAAATTATTAAATGCTATGTATAAATATACTCAAAACTAGCATCTATAGTATCTGAATTTTTTACGCATGTATAGCATGCGTAAAATAAAACGTAATCTGTCAAGTTTTTGTCTATATTTCTACTTTTTCATTTATTTCATATATTGATCATTAGAAGAGAGAGAGAGAGAGAGAGAGAGAGAGAGAGAGAGAGAGAGAGAGAGAGAGATGTTGCTTATATTCAATAATTACAAGATTTAAGATGACTGGTAACTCTTTCCTACAAATCACGCGTCTTCATCATCTTCTCGGCGTGAAAACGAGCATCTTGGAGAAGAAAGAACCGCCCCTAGGAAACGATCCTTACCTCGCATTTAATGTCCCGGAAGGATCCCGAGCTTTATATTTACTTTTATGCCTACGTAAACGCAGGTCCGTTCCGACGCATCGCAAGTCTGATTTTTATCGGCGAGGATCGCTCCGGGTTAAACCGATCAAGATGGAGAGAGGTCGTTTTGCGTTCACTTGTTATATTCCGCCCCTTCTGTAGTCAGGAAACACGGAGTCATAAAGGGGGGAAGAGCTTCCTCTTTCTCAAAGGAAGAAGACGTCTTCTTCCGCGGGAGTCATGCGTGACGAAACTGCCGTGCTTTTACTCTTCCGACAGATCAGACGATTTCTCGAAGTATCCATGGTGATAGCTGTTCGGTTTTGGTGGGATTCCGACAAGTTTTGAATCTGAAGATTGTTGGCATTTCTACGCGCGCGCGCCACACACTTACAGCAGAAGTGATTTCAGTTCCCACGAGAATTTGAGGGAATAGATTTACAGAAAATAGCGTGAGAGAATATTATCTTGCGAGAAAGAAAGATTGGAAGAAAATGCAATTTACAACTTATATCCTACAGTAATATATATTAAGTTATTTTTTATCGTATATTAGTATTTTTAATTTTTTCATACATGTCTATGATAGTTTTATGAGAAAATCTCGAAATTGCGATTATATAAATATGATAGATTCATTTAAAGTACATATTAGCGCAAAAGAGTTCGAATTTATGCAAGAAATCGCCAAAACTTTGCGAGCTCGTTCACTTTAAATTCGTTTGGGACTGCGGCAAATACTACGAACATACTGTAGCAAAGAAAGGCTGTTGCAATATCGTAGGTAAAGTTTTACCTGCTACGCGGAGTATAACCGGATTTGGAACGGAGACGTGTACTGACTGGTATCGATATCGAAAGTAAAAGGCAACTCACCTTGTACCGGTTCTTGAGTAACACGTCAATAAAGCCAGTTTTGCGCGGTTTAATGTTTTTAGATCTGCGGAGTTCGAGGACATTTCTTCAATTATTTTAGAAATTGCAAGAAAAAATATTTTTCTCATTGCACCATATATCGACAAAAGAATAATCAGATAAAAAAGTATAAAACATGTTTTTGTATATAAATATTTGTAAACTTGTATATAAATATTTATGATTATTAAACGAAGACCAACTGATAAAAAGTTAAAACGAGTTGTGATACAAAACAGCAGAAAACTCGTGAAACGTAGATTTTTTGTTATTTTCAGAGACACGAGTCTGAGCACGTTGGCAGAAGTGCCGTCGAGATACCACTTCGCCGCTCACATGGGTCAACTGATTTCCGGTATAGAAGGTCAAGGCTGTCATAATTTTTATCCGACATGTCCGTTGCCGGGCATCAGTGTGTTGAACATGATGAAAAAAATCCGTCTACATTGACGAGACGTGACAAGTCGACGATTGCTGAATACCAAGTGACATCTGTGATACCGAGGATATTCTATTTTCTTATGTTTGTGAGATATTTACTACAAATGTTACACGAACATTACTATGTAAAAGTATTCGTTGTTTGCAAACTTTCTGTTTGAGCATTCCGATACTTCACGCAAGGAATAAACACATTCACGTGCACTTACGTGCATTTACTCAAAAGTAGTATTGACTTATTTAGACGAGGATTTACTTATATGAGTCGGTGATTACAAACACAATCACGTTTTATATAAAAACGCCTGTTGTCTTATACAATACATTTGTTGCATTTATTTTTTTTTATACAATATATGACTTTATATACTTAAAAAAATTCTGTATATTTGTATATATTTATGAGCACTTAGTTTGAATTTTTATTGTTACTTTATATGTACATATTAATAAGTATTTTGTAAGAAGAAAATAAAGAGTCTTTTTATATCTCGAAAACACCGATAATTCTTTCCAGGAAGGAGTTTCCTTTGCTATAACTTTATTGCGTACGATACGGAAATTGCGTGCTTCCGTAGAAAGTCTCGGAAGACTGCCAAATTATCAGAATTCTCGATCTCCGCTCTATATCCTATTCTTTCTTTCTGTTTTAAGGCCATCGTTATCCTCGATATAATCTGGAAACGCGCGAAAATTATTACAATAATCGCCGGCGTCTTTATCGACTTAAGTCCGATGCCAAACTCCGCGGTAGACCGTTTCCCAACGAGCCGTGCGATCATAAACGAGATCGTGCCAAGAATTTCGGTTAAACATTTAGCGCTGACGCGTTGCGCGAGAAGAAACAGGATACAAAACCGACGAGAACGCGCGACAACTTTTACTTTCCGTTCTTTGAGACTAACAATGTCATTTCCTCGTAGAAATCACGTTAACTTTATTTCCTTCGTTAAAAAAAAACTTTTTTGTGACATATTAATAAATATATTAATTAATTATTAAATAATGTTTTATGCTTTTCATATATTCGAGTTAATAAGATTTTGTAGATCAAGTTATCGAAGTATATTGACGATTCATCCTGGCATCCAAAAGTGAAATCAATAGAGACGAAAAAGGAAAGAGAACGTTACATTAAAGCAATAAGCTAATTAGTATGTGACTAATATTGCAACATGATTAAAATATTCCTTACGGCCATTAGTGTGTTAATATTTCTTGTTTGTTTTACGTTACGCAATTAAAATAATATATTTCAAAATAAAAGAATTTTTCGAAATTATCTCGAATTCATCGTCTTATCAATTACCGTAGAATTTTAAAATTGCAGACCCAAAGTTTTAAAACACTTTTGACAAATATCTAAATTAGTAAATTAGTTAATCAGTTAGGCTAATTACACGATTGCCTTGCCGGTAAACTCGACCTTGCCGAGTTGCAGAAAAAAAATGTTACGTCTACCGTAGGATTCACTGTCACGACACAAATAAGAGAAACTCGTAATGTGCTGGTACTTAATTATATAATTAAAAGATCTTTAATCGAAAACGAAAGCTCGTGCTGGCATTACAGTTTTTTTTTTCGAAATAAATGAAAGGTTGATTTAATGAAGAATTTAATTGAAAGACATCGTTTTGCAGTGGCACAAGGTAAAGCACTGAATGTCGTAACTCACAGTTGAACTCGACCGCGCGCAATCGACGCGGGGAAGGGGCAATTACTTTCTCTTCGGCAACGAGCAACGAGGAACCGCGTAGCGTCTCGACGAACATTCGATAAGTTTTTACCAAAGCAGCAGCCAAGCTAGCTTAGCCGGTCCGTCAGCGTTTTCGGCGAGCGTACGTATACGGCGCATCAGTCACGTAGTACGTCGACGAAAGTGTATTCTGTGCAATTCTCGTAGAATTAAAAATCGTGTAATCCGATTTTGGACTGACAAAAAGCGCAACAATACAAGTTCTGAGTTGTACGATGATAAGGGTGGTAATACGATAACAGCGCGACGTGGATTTAATTTTATTTATTTAATTCATGCGTCGTAATTCGAGTCCCATGTGAAGTGCGCAACTGACGTTCCATGGGGATTCGTCGAGTGTAATCGAAACTTCCGCTTGAACAACACGCGCTCGTAATACCAAGTGTAATTCGTAGTGATTTTTTTTTTAATATTATTGTAACAGTAGCTTATATGTTATCATCACTTAAAATATAAAAAAAAGTACAAGAGGACACGAGATCGAGAGATTGCAAGAAAATCGCTCATTATATCACAACGTAAAAGAAATTACACACACACACACACGCACACGCACACACTTGAAAGACTAATCTGTTTTCTACGTGTGCCAAAAGTGTAGCTTCCTTTTCGAGAGGTAAGAGTTCGAGAAAGCTGCGCGACAAAAGGAAAACACAATCGCGTGCGATGCAGGAAGTTAATCTTCGGCGACCGTGTTGCTAGTTTCACACAACGTTGCTTTGCATTAATTAACGAATAGTATCTCAGATCCATTCCACAAAATGCACATGCCACGAATATTTTTGCTGTTTGGCTGCTACTTTGTAATACTGACACTTGCGACCGCGATGGACGACGCCGATGAGGGGACTTATACTGATTATTTTCCACTTTATCTGATCGGCTTTCCAATTATAGCATTGTCTGTAAGAATCACGAACTTTCTTAAGAAGCTCGCTTACGCATTAAATCCAGGTAAAGTTCCAAACAAAAAAAAAAAGCAAAACAATAATTCATTTTGTGATAACGTGACTTCCGTCTCTTCCAAATAACTAATGTAATCGATATGTTCAGTCGAAAAACATAACAAAAATTTCGTAGAGATTTGTCGCGAATCTCGCAAGATTTATTAGAATAAAATTTTATAGGCTCTGATATTAAAAAAAAAAAAAAAATCAAAAGATTTATTTGTGAAAAAACTACGATGTATATATTCTTTTCTATATCTATATTCTATATATTGCTTGTTTGAAGGTTTCTGTCAGTATTACGGTTCGCTACGCGTGAAGAACGTATACGTACTTGCGCGCGTTGCAGGATATTTGCTTTTCCTGGTCAGTTAGCTCATAGAACACGTGAATTAAATCGGTGAACAGCGAAAGCGAAAGTGTTCTACTTGTTGCAACTTCTCCTTCCGATCACGGAGCTAACGTAACCACAACAATTCAGGTTACGGTGTGTACCGTGCGAACGTGACATGAAAACGAAAAAGCCGAAATCGTTAAACGTAATCGATAATGCCGACAATCGTAATGTCAAACATAAATCGCACGCATTAATTTAATTGGAATATTGTAAAGTTTATCTTGTAAGGTTCATATATTTTTTTAACTAAAAGATTGAAATGCTGTTTATCGCACGTTCGAAAAAAAGTGGTACGAGAATCTTATTGAATTTTATTGACGAACAGTCGTAAAACATCTCAGTGGACAAAATAGAATCTCGATAAAGTATTCTACAGGTCTCTCAAAGACAGATCTTATTGATTCGTTGACTCCGTAGATACTTACGTCAGTCGAGTGAAACGAGCGCATGCTTTGATACACGACGAAGAGATTTTAAACGTTGAACAAATCGAGAAGAAACTGGTAGCCGAGTTTGGAAATGACGTTTGCGTCTACGAGAGGACTTGCACCAAATATGCGGAACGAACGCTCGCGAGACGAAGTCGGGAACGTGTTCTCGATTGGACCAAAGTGTTCAGGTACGATGCAAATGTGTGTTATGTATAATAATTTACACTGGAACAACCAGAATTGAATGTACATCTAATTGTTTTACTATATCCGTCAATTTGACGGATATTTAAAAAAACGTTTTATTCGTTATTTTTAATTTCTTTAATACTTGAATATCCGTAACAAAATAAGCTTTCAGCTATAAAAATTTTTACTATTTCACATTCAATTTTTTTTTGTTTAAACAAAATTATTCAGAATATTTCTTGCAAATAGATTGCATTTCTGAAACTCGTTTTGACGCCAATCAGATCGACTAAATTAAAGAATTTGATTGATTTGATATTAATTAGAGTATAATAGTAACCAATGATTATATTATATAACAAACTCAATTTTTGATCACGGAGATTGAGATGCTTGCATCAAATGTTCCAAAATTTATATTGTTGAAAAACTACATCGCTTTTCAGTGCAAACAGCTGCGTTTTTTCTTATGTAAGTTTGTCAATAATTTCCGAATGTTTTTTGAGGTGTTAAACATTTAGTTTATAATAATAGTCAAGATGTTTTTTCATTTCAGAAAAAGTCCTACATTAAGAAATAATCTTTTCTTTTTTTCGATTAATTTTTTTCAGCATTTTTTTGCCAATATAAAAACCGATTTTTTAATGTAAATAGCGCGAGAAAAGTTTACATTTATTTCTTGCGTCTGACGTTATAGTATAATATATAAAGGAACGTTAATTGGAAAGGATTAAATTTTAATCTATACATACGGCGTCTAATCGATCATTAAGTAAACGAAACATGTCGTAACCCGTCGTAGAATCGTTACAACGATGATAAACGTCAAGACACGATCTACGCCTGCAGGTTTTTAAAAGACTGTGCATCGAGAGAGAAATACATTCTTTCTCTTAATGGCAACCGAACATTTTTTTTTCCTCTTCTGTTCTCGTTCCTCTTCACGCAACATCCGACGCTATTGAAATCCCTGCTACTGTCTTCGTTCACACTTCGCTCACCTTCGCCGAGACTTATACTAAATTCAGTTGTAAGTAACGCCGCGGGAGCAGATAGCCTTTAATGGCACCTTCACGAACGCTCTAATGCATTCTGATAACTGGCGTTCATCCCGCAACTCTTCACTTTCTTTCGTTCTTCTTCTTGATCGCCTCTTCGTGGCTTGCCACTACCGCACCTCAGACAGACGTTTTACGATTGTCCTGCTATTCTTTAGGTCTTTGGGTCTGAGAAGACTCTTCTGTCGACTTATCTCTTAATGCTCTGCGGTTCGAGATAGCGAGCACGTGTCGCCAGTGCTTGTCAACGCACTGCGTATCTCTTTGGAAACGTGCCTATCGTGTCTAGTCTCTTTCTCGTCACCTGCAAACGCATCTTACGTAAAAATGAGTTCTCTCAAGATGAGAATGAGAGAGAAACAAAGCGGAAGGATGGCACAGACAGATAATTTAGAGATTGGATACTGGCAGCAAGCTTTATCGTCTAGACAAACTTATAAACGTGAATGAGGGACTAACCTTCTTCCGAAAATCGACTCAGACCCGACTCAGTCCTTCTCTCATTCGATCAACGTTATGTCAGAACGATTGCAAAGTGGCGTCGTTAGAAATTAGGAACATTTATTTTTTTTAGAGATGACAAGGTCGTCTAGACAACAATAATGAGTGGCAATTTCGAACTAGAGATTAGCTACACAACGTGACAGATATAAACACAATTTTTGTTTTTACGAAAGAAAATATTTTCTATATCTCTCAACATTTTCATCTCACTTTTAATGTGTTTTTGACACGTAATACCTTTATATTTTGACACATTTTCTGTACAAAATATTAGGCATAACAATTATCATTTTATATTATTTTACAGAGAATATAGATCATCGCCCAATCCGATGAAGAAGAATTATTTGCTGAGCGTATTTCTTGGCGATATTATCGGCAGTCCGAAGTTATGTCATTTATTGGCGGAGAGAGGAAGATCATGTGATGCTATCTGAAGTAAAAGTCTTGTAGTAAATTTGTAAATATTTCGATGCCATGTGAAGAGAGATCTGATCAAAATGCATTAAAGTGATATTCGTATAGATTGACAATATAATGATTTATATATACATTGTAATTGTTTATAGGTTTATTATTCGAGAAGATATGTATGTGATCTTTTCTTTTTTTAATTCGTCCATCACACATTCGGGCGCGACATAAACACTTTATGTAACTAATGTGCATGCATACATTCCACTGTTGCAAAAATACATAATTTGTTTATCCTTGAAGAAGAATTCTTGCGAAAATTATTGACATTTCGTGTGGATTTACACATACACATTTACTTTTATATACACAAATATATAATATTGTATATATATGTACATGAACGGAGCGCGAAAGCACACGCATGCAAGTAAGTACGGAGTGAGAGTTGGTCGCAATGACGTCGCCACCAGCCCACGTCTTTCCGACCAAACGGGTAAAGAAAGATCGACGTTGAAGAAAGTTTCAGTTGGTGCAAAACCTTAGAAAGGCGACATTATCGATCGCGTCAAAAAACAAGATATATCGCTATAGAAATTAAATTAAAAGATCGTGTTAAAGTTAAAAACAAATTAACATTTTGCGAATGTATAATTGAGTCAGTTACTGCGCGTTGTAAAAAATTCTTACGTATACATAATGTGTTGAAACGATACTAATATATGTGATAGCAATTTTGATGTAATGTGATGTAACATCGTTTTTACTGTTTATATTTTTAAGTGTGTAGAGAACGTGAGTTGTGTCTATCTTCATCGAATCAAAAGAAATTTGTACAATATACAGAAAATAAAACACATTTTAAATTCGTTTCAAAATGCTAGGTAAATTTGTCTTCTTTTGGTGTCTTTTACGCCTTGAAACTTACGCCGAACATTTATCGCAACAGTCTCAAGAATCATCTGACGATAGCCAATGCGCTTTCGAAGTCTCTCAGAAACATTATAACGTAACAGATCTGTTACGGTGAGTATAGTAAATATTTTGACATTTCAGTGACATAAATTTTGACAGGAATGTCTCATTATTTCACATTTGTGCAATAAATATTAATTTTTGATTGTTATACATGTTAATTAATTATGTAGATGTATGGATGAGCTTGCTACTGATCTCTCCGCTGAAAATGATGACCGATCGTTTAAACGAAAAAGTCATTTTGACTCGTCATCTTATCGAGAAAATTCGTACGAGTTTCCTTACGGAAATATGATTTTAAATCTACTTAATAATGGCGCCTCGTCGGTGGGTATACTATTTCTATTCTTGACACAAAGTCTCTGTTGCAGTAAAAGATATTAAATATATCCTAAAATTTAATTTGTAGATCCTTCAAAATATACCGTCAGATCCTATTGTCGGTAACTATCAATTAGATTCTCCAGAAGTGTCGAATGATCCTTTTTTCAATCGATACGGTGAATTTGGATTATATCTCTTTAACGCTTTATCGTCGATTTCACGCCACGACGATCTGAAGTGCGTATCGAGAATACTCTGCGAAGTGGCGAGCGGGAATCCACCGAGGGAATACAGGCAAGCATCGACGGGAAGTAACACGCAATATTTTGAAGGACTCAGCAGAAATATTTTTGCTCAGTGCGTATTTTTCTTTAAAAAAAGCATTTTTCTTTTCTTACATCAAATCAATGAAAAAAACTCTGACATATTTTTAAAAATACAAGACTTACAAGCGTGTTAAAATTATTGTACTAAACTTCTTGTTATTTGCAGATGGCTTGCCGGGGTTGATGTAGCAGACACATCCCCTGTATTGAGCTTCGCTCGAGCAGCCGCGCTGGGCTATAGCAGCAACGGAAATCCGACTGTGTGTTATCGCGCGTTTCCGAGATGCCCGCGTAATCCCGACAAGTTGGTGTATTATCTCAACAATCACAACGGCGGATTCTTTCAGTTTTTCAACAGATACGGACACGAGAGTTATCCGCAATCGCCTTACACTGTGAGAGGTACAGTAAAAAAAAATTAATAAATTTAATCATCGATGACGTTAACATTTCTGATTTTGTAGAAATGAAAGTGCGATTGGGTGTTTTTGTTTTTTTTACAGACAATTTGAAATTTCTCAGAGAGAGAAGACAGAAAGCTCTGCCGCCGGGCATCGCCGGAGCGGAGGCGATCCGCACCGGAACGGGCAAGCTGAAATTCGACGTCTACGTTTTGACTGCTCGCCAAGATTACGAGAAAAGCTTCTTCCCGAAGGAAAATACACTAGAAAGCTCGGAAAGACGAATGGTGTTCCCGCATCACGAGGAGTCGAATGATTACCCATCGGAAAACAGAATTCTCAAATCCCTGTCAGACTTACGAGATTCCGACGTGAAAACATTTTCGCAAAAATCTTCGCGGTTCTTTCCCGAGGTATATAACAGGTTAATTTCTAAACTGGTTTTGTATAATAATATATTATATTATAAAAATGCATTTTTGCAAAATGTGTTTCAGGGATCGGAAGACGATAACGTTCACGTGTTGCGCTTTACTTCGACAGCCCGTAATTTTCAATTTCCAGATTATTAATTAAGTTCTTTGCAATTGAAAAGTTTGTTTAAGCTGTTAAAAACATCGACAATTACAACATTTACTCAGGGTGTTAAGCAGGAAATTATTTGTTAGATATATTAAATTTATTTGTAACTGGCGAATATTACGTAATCCGAGAAATATTTTATCATGTAACCATGTTATTTATTACTAATATTTATTATTATGTTGGATAATATTTATAAAATAATACGCGATGTGTATTTTCGTGCTTACGTCTCACACACGTGTACCTTGTTATTTTTCAAGACCGCCTGAAATTCGGCAGCCCGAGCGGCTCCCAATCGAACACGTTCACATAAAAGAGGGGACAAGTTTTTCTTGTAAATTTTTTTTATGTACAATCTTTTTAAGATATCTCTTTTCTCATGTGTATAATTAAACGTCGGCTTCCTTATTCATTACATTACGCGCCGTTCGTGTGCGCGTGGCTGGCATAATATGAGAAATTGTGAACTCAGCTGGAAATTTAAGTTTGATGTCGATAGACAAACATTTGACTATTTTACGTGTCAAAGCATATTCTACCCTTGCTGATGCAGGGAATTTTCCATTCGGTCTGCTTCACCTTTTCTCGCGTACACTGGATAATTTTATATCCACATTCTAGAATATCTCCTGATATGTATATACATACATATATGTATATATAAAACAGAAAAATTAATAATATTAAAATTAAAATTCGCCGAAGCTTTATAAAATTTCTGTCGGTGCGTAACAAAGAATAACTTACATTTTTTATGATTTTTAATTCAATGTTTGAAATATGCATTTCAAAACTGTGTACACAAAAATATTCATATTGTAACAATTGCAGAAAACTCCGTTAAATAATTTTGCGTAGAATATAAATTATTCTTCATGTTCCCTCACACAAGGAGCTTTTGTTTCCTATATACTTGCCGGTAGAGTCTCCGCTAGATTTATCCTATACCGCGCAATCATCTTTTAGCGTAATAATTTTCGATCATGAATTTTGCCAAAGCGCAAGCCGATAACTTGTATGATCAACTGGAGTGTGTAACTTTCCCGCTACTTCGCTCAGCAATTTTAGCCGCGTAAGGTCGAAACTTGTTCGACAGATGATTATACACGCCTCCCAAGGGTCTTCCCATTCAGTTAGGGTTTCGCTCTGTGACTTGTATTTTCTTTGCTCGCGTTTCAGGTGATGATAGTAACACCTTGCATTTTTCACATGTGCTCGCAAGTGTAAAGAAGGCGTTAGTTTTTCTCTCCCTCGCTCTTGAAATATAAATAAATCTCGCGGAAATCCTTGTACGTTTATCTGTCATTCTAATCTGCGTTAATGTGTAATTTAACAGATGAGACACGGAAAACGGCAATATATTTAGAACATACGTGGAAACTGAATAATTAAGGAGCGCCAATAAAAAATTTAAAAAGCTGTATTAAAATTTTGTTTGTTCGAAATTGCTTTCTGAAACAAATTGGTTCCGAGCAATTTAATAAAAACGTTCGTTACAATACGACGGTGAAAAGTTATATAGGCAACGTACAATGTGTCTCTCGTTTGTTCGCTTCTGGTGCGAAACGTTTGACACGCAGGCACAGCTGTAAAATTCACGTATGACTTTCTCCAAATAGCGACTAACCGCTCGGTGACATTGTAGAAATAGTACACGCGCAACGTCGAAAAAACGGCAGACAACGTGTAATTATTTTATTCTTTCTGGCGTGTAATTTGGGGCGTGCATCACGCTCGTGAACTCGCTGACTCGGTGCGGGGGGTTGCGCCGGAGTTCACGGCAATGCCGTAGCCTAGAGGGGCGTGTGCCCCGGACAGGGCCAAGTGGGGTGCAACTGACAGCGGAAGACAATTAGCCTTCTGATACATCCAATGTCGCGTGATACGCACCGCGATACGCAGGAAACTTACAAAGATTCGTTTCACGCATCGTAACACGCGGGATAAAGTAGGTAGAATGCAATTCTGACCGGAGACCATTGATTTATAATTTCCTGTATAATGTGTAACAATTTTTTTGTGGAATTACATAATTGCTTAACTCATATATATATATATATATCCATATATATATATATATATATATACATATTTTTTTTTAATACAGTTTCAAGATTTATAATATTTTGAATAATTCGACAAAAATGTTTTTACGCTTTGCGTTTTCTAAATACTCACATTACTGAGATTTACATTTACATGTACTCCGTAACAGAATTTACGAATAGCCTCGTAATTAAATAGAGGCTTTCAGTCGGAAACGATGGAATCGAGTCACACTACCGGGGTAAAGTGAAACAGGTCGTAACAGGCTTAGACGTCGCAAGGATGCGACGGGGATGCGAACTGTGATGACGCGTCCTAGTCGTCTAACGCTGCCTCCATCATAATCTCGCTCTATTAGTGCGGTATTATTTTCCGTGGTCTACATCAAAGAGGATTTCCCGCGTAGCCTATTGCATCGCGGCGATAATTCCTCGTTATTAGCAGCACCGCCGTCGTCGGGGTGTTGGTCTCATGTCGGCTTACCACGCCCCAAGTGCCGAAACAAATCCTCCCGAATTGGCGGTGCCGATGCAAAGGAGCTCGACGCATTACAACAAAAGATCCGTCGGCGATTGCGGCAGCTAATCCCCGTGAAAAATGCGTTGCAGGTGGACGAATCCGCCATCGTCGACGATCAGGTGCAAGAGACCGTTCGAAAGAGGAAACGATTTTTCCCGAAGGGTGGCTTAACAAAAACATCCTTAGTCATTATTGAATAAGCGACTCGAAATTTGCCAGGAATTTTCCGAACTCACAATGAGCTTAATGGGCTCTCTTGTTGAGCTGATGATTTTAATGCAAGTCAACGGATTTAATTTCAACGTTTGAAACACCTGTTACATTCTGTTCTCTGTCTCGCTCTTCTCTAATTTATTCACTCTTGATAAACATCCGACAGAAACGATACTTAGCGCGAGATCGTAATGATAAAAAACAAATAAAAAATCGAGAAGAGAGAATGGAGAAATGTAGGAATAAAGCTATAAAATTAAATGTCCTAAGTATGTATAAAGTAAATACAAAATCGCGCTTTCTCTCTCTGTTTCCGGTAATCAGTTATTTTATACAATAGTAGCTAAATAGAAAGAAAATACTCAGGACGTATAACATTAATTTATTAATAGAAATGTGAAAAGTAAAAATAATGTATGTACTTCGGAGATCACATTTCTGAGATTACTTTCGTAAATAATGTGGTCTTAACGTAAACTAAGAGAAAATGCTGCAAGATACATACTGAACTGCTATCAAACATGAACCCTGTTATCAAACTCCATTAAATCAAACCTTCCTAAGCAGCTTTAACGGTTCGCGAACTAATCAGGCAAGCAGTAGCTACTGTACGTTCGAGTTGGCCCGAAAATAAGACATAAATTCTCGAATACACCCACCTACCGCGCGACCATAAAACACCCGCCCGCGATCTTATTTAGCCGTATATTTTTCCCCACGAGCGATTCACAATGCCTCAATATCTTACCGTCGCAATATACCACACGGACTATCCTTTTCTTCTCGATGGACTTTTCAATTCGGGGGCATCGGATCTTTGTCACTGGGAGCGAGGACGCCAATTCGTTCGCACAAAAGAACCGCGGTAGATCTCTCTTCTCGTTGAAAACTGACTCCCCTCCCGATTGCGTGATGGACAGAATAATTCGGCGAGAATGAAAATTCATGTCCTTCGGCGGTCCTTCCCTTCGAACGGTCTTGCGCCATGGGGTTCTCGAAAGTCCGTGAAATTCTGACGTGTTGGTCAAACCGTCGAATAAGTGGGTATCTGCTCGCACAAAAGAAACGATACCCGCAATCTTACGCTATCACCGTCCACCAGATTTCTCTTATTCCTCGTCCAGGATATGGTCCCGGTTGTTGACGGAATAAGCGATCAGTTAATAATGATAAGAAATATAAACTTCTGAGAGGTTTCATTACGCGCAGTTTTATAATTATAAAAATATTATTTTGCACTAAATTAAATTACGAAAAGTTAAGATAGTGAGATTTTTGTAAATATATGTTTAATAGATTACGTATATAGATATACGTATATGTTGTAAAAACGTCTGAAATATTTTTATCGCTTGTGTGTGTTGGCAACGCGTTCGTCGTAAGATTATAAAAACTTCCTATTTGGCGCTCGGCAAAACCGCCCACGATTTTTCCCGCTGGTGTGCGCGGCGATTCTTTTCCTTATTTAAAAAGTCTACTTTACTCGGCAGATCGGTTTTCAAATCGTTCATAAATAATGAATCTGGCTGCGGGTTCCATCGCGCAACGTCAGTCAGACACGCTGATTGCAGCATTGAGGACACGTGTCGCGGATCAATCGTCAGACGCGTGTCAGTATTTTCGTATCATCGCCGAAGGGTGCCTGTCGCTTCATCTCTCTCTCTCTCTCTACCGTGTATGTGTGCGATTTACACGTATATATCTTTTTCTTTCTTTTCAACTACCTTTCATCTCGTCAGTCTTTTTCCTCTTCTTCCTCCGTTCGATTCTCTCCTTCTTTTCTGTCGTCGCCCCTCGTTGCTATAACCTCGAGTTTGCACGCAAAGCCAAACGAGTGTCGCGGAGAAAGCCAAACGACGTGGCGCAGGATCGGGTTTTTTTTTTATTTTTTATTTTTTTTAAAGCGACCAGACGACGCTTTAATACGGTCGGGATTATGCTGGACCGAGGCTTCGGATTTCGCTCGAGATCGTCATGGATAAGGGACGTACAAACAGAGGTCTAAGAACGCCCCTCGGCTCGTCGCGTCGATCGCTTGTCAGCCGCTGGGATTTCCTGGTTTTTTAATTAAAAGCGCTGGCGGAGCTTAGATCCGCTGACGGCGGTGAATACACACGGTCAACACCGTAGAGTAAAGCGTGGAAGTTATATCCAAGGTAAATTTTTCGAACGCACCGAGCACTCCGGTTTTATAAGTCTCACGAGATTGGAATTTTCTTTTACATACATTATAAGTAGCCCCATATAGCGCGGCTCTCAACTGAAATTGCACGCGTTTGATGATTGTGATTTTCTACGAAATTATATTTTTCAAAGCAATTAACACGCACGTCGCGCAACACAGTATTGCGTTAACGCGATGTTCCGCGCGAAACTAATATTTTCCGAGGCGACCTCGCTCGGATCCTGTACACGTAATGTAACGCGTATAAGCAAAAATCGGCGAGCAATGAAATCCACGCGGCGCATAGGCAGCGTCTCTCGTAACTTCTTCGCGGAGCAAATGATCGCGACGTGCCGCGCAAGCCGAGCGAATAAGCGGGTGATACCTTCCAGGAAGAAGTTAGGTGCGCTGGAACCTTGAAGCTAGATGAAGAACGGGGGAGAAGGGAGAGGGAGAAAGACTGAGAGAGGAAGAGAAAGAGAGAAAAAAAAGAAAGAAAGAACGATGAGTGAAAGACGACGGGGCAACCCCGGCTAACGTGGATAATACCACGTGTAAGTGCCGGTTCGTGGCCCCGAGGGCTGGCAATCTTCATAGAGCATCGTCTTCGAGACGTTTTAAGCTTTGCTCGATTAGATGCTCGTTCCGCTTCGCCGGGCTAATTTGTCTTCGAGGACGTTACGTCGAGGCTTTGTACAGCTAGTCTCGCGAATTTTATCGGCTCGGCTCGCCATCGAGCGGCGCGTACACAGCCGGATGAAGGTTTCTTTCGCGCGAGTAAAAAGCCATGGGTGTGCCGTTTACGTCGGGAAGAAGTCACGGGATAAAGACGTACGCGGCGGCCAGCGCGGTACGTAATTTTGTTTGAGGAACGGTATACGCCGTGGCGAAAATCATTTCACGGTATTCTCTCGCGGCAGGCGCCTGCATGGATAGCAGCTGTTATTGCAGTTGCAAATGCGCGTTGTTGCAAGAGAAGTAACAAAGAAGAATTTCTTATTCAGCGGATGTTGAATTTTACGTCGCAATTTTATATATTTTTATTTATATAGAAAGTTTTTATAACTAGTACATACATAGTGTATATGTTAAAAAAAAGTAGTAGATTACTAAAAAAAAAGTAGTAGATGTATAATTATATTGAGTGTTCTCACAGTTCAGTATCCTGTAAGTTGCGCGCATGCATTTGGCGCGAGACACAACCGATATCTCTCGTGATATCCGGATGTCCGGTTCGTTATATAATCACAACGTAACGTTGTTTCCGTTTATCGGTGCTACGTAAAAGAAAAAAAAACAATTTGTTTGTATCCGCTAAAATAATAATAACAATGCTGTCAAACATAGACGTTGTTCCTGTGTGTGCCGGAAAGCAAAATAAAATTACATCGCGTATACACAAGGCGAGGGTGTTACAATCGATAATATAATTATATTGTGTCAATGATATTCTCTCTTTCTCTGTCTCTGTAAAGCAGTCAGCAGGGCAGAAGTAAGTGTGTGATTATTGAGTCGACTTGTGTGCGCGAGTCGCGAAACGCCACCCCCTTGTGGATGTGTCTCTCCGGCGCGGTCGCGGTATTTGCTCGCTTTCTGAGTATTTGATATTCGTAATGCGCATGAATCATGACCGGGAGGTTACCCCGCTCGCTCGCTCGAGATGTGATTATATGGTGTCAGTGACGTATACGTGCAAGAAGCCCCTGTACTTTGTACACGGGCGGCTGTATTATTAAGCCGACAATACGTTGGGGTCGCTGCGGCTGGCCGATGGGGTCGAAATTCGACTCCCATGCATCATAATGGAGAGACGCGTGCGGGGTTGGCATTTAAAAAGTGCTATAATTATACGCAACCCGCCCCCGCTTGTCGATCGCAGGAAGAAAATCGGGGCGTGCGGCAAGTGAGGCTTTTGTCGTCTTCCCCGGAACGCGATTGTCCTGTTCCCGCGCAAATGCGTAATTGTATTTCTAAAAGTACATGTTGTATATACACATATAGAATGCGAGGGTAACACTTTAAATTTTGGAAAAACTGATGTATTACATGTATCAGTTTTTAATTAGCTCTTTTACGCATTGAATAAAAGTCATCGTTATATTATTACGCTCATTCGACTCATAGACACACACGACGAGCGAAACTTGCAGCTTGCAGTTGCACCACCCCTGTAATTACAGACTTCTCACCACCGATCGCTCCACTCGCTCTTTCCGAGCCAAATTAGCGATTATTGTTAGGCTTTCACCCTTGCGATCATTTTCTGTGTACATTTCACATCAGACGATTACAGTGCCGTTTTTACTTCTGCGGATGTTAATTTGCGGTTCTGATGCGTTCACCAAACAAGGTTCGTTGCTTACACAATGTGAGAGTTTTGTAAATGCGGCACAGAGTTCCATCCACGTCAAAATTGCGCCGTAACACAACCTTGTACACCATAAAATACACATTGAAAAACGCAGCTCGAAAATCTTGTTTTTCTTTTTTTGAATAATACAGCGAAAAGTCAATAAGAAAATCAATCGTTTCTTTGCGCTCTAAATAACGCGCGATTGTAATATAACGGCAGATTTATAACTTCCTCCGCGGTCGACGATCGTTCCGATCCGCTGAACGACTTTCATCCCAGCTCTGATTGCGATAACGTCACGCGATAACGCTGATAGTCTTATGACAGATTAAAGGACATATTAAGCAGTTATATCGCGATTCATTGACAGTACATCCTATCTATTTATAGATGACGTGATTAATCGGAAAACACGATATGTCAGAAATATATATATAAAAATATAAAGTTGTCAAGAGCGATAAGATAACTCTGACTCACATTTCATAAATTTGTGATGACTTTGTGCGTTCAAATCTGATTTACGGTAATTAAATGAAATGATTTAAAATAATTAAACTTAAATAAAAGGGGAATTTAGTCGCAACACAATTATTATTATCATTTCTTTGCCGCTTATCTAAAAATATATATAATCCAAGTTAATTAAACATTTTTCATATATTTCACGCAGCGCCAGAGAGATACAACGTCACCGCGCAATAAGTATTACACATGTTTATTAGTACACGAGTAGAAAGAAACCGGTTAAGTTGCTTTAAGTAAGTGATGAAGACGGCATTCTTTTATTACTGTGATAATTCTTGTATCTGTGGCGCGCGATTCTTGATCCGATGTAAATAAATGAATTCATTCCGTTCGCGATAACAAACAATTACGCACAACAATAATTAAATAATTACTAGTAATGCTCGAATAAGCATCAATGTGTTACGTCGCCGGATAACGAGCATTGAATAATTAATTATTTGATGATTATAATACACAAATGTGCAATGCGGCAATGAATATCGCCGGAGAATAATAATTAATTCAACTCGTAGGCGTAATACTCGGTCGGAGACATGATTTATCGTTTCCTTTTCTCATCGAGCGTTTCAATCGACTATGTTACTTTCATCAAGCTGTTTTTTTCTTTTCTATTACGATTATGTCAGATAAAAAAAAATTCTTTCTGCAACAAGGCTACGACAAACTAACGAGTGGCTAATCGCCTCGCGAGAACAGAACCTGTCGTTGAAACGTGCTAGCCGATAATACACAGTGCTTCCCAAATTGCGTTTCATCAAGAAACGACAGAAACAGCGATCCTATTTCTTTTAATACTAAAAGCATGAAAAAAAAACACTGAAATATTGTATAAAAATGTTAGACGTTGTTGAGCTGAAAAAATTGTAAATAGAAACTATTTTTTAACATATGACTTGTGTACTTTTTTCTCGTTTAAAAAAGGGATTTATGTCTCATTTAAAAATTTTATCTTTTCTCCAAAAACTCTAACATAGAGTTTTCTGACAACTTAAAAATAATATCCACCAAAAGAGATGAAGCAAAGATCGAGAAGAAAATCCGCGGTCAATTCGCGATTTTCATCGCTGTTCTCGCGACGGAATCTGTTTGGGAGGCACTGCGACGCAGCGCGTGGCTCGAATGACAAACGCGCGCGAGTCTCTCTCTTTGGCGTGCTGCAAATAAGCCGATTATCCCTCTACCGGCTCTATCGTAGCACGCGACTGCTCCGTTTCATCTCCCTCGACCGCCTTCGCCACCGGCCGGTCGACGACAAAGCCACTTAATTATCGCGCGGCGTTAATTATCGAGCTCGATACCGCGAGCGATTAAAGCCCGACTATTTCGCAAGTCGCTGCAAACCGAGCGTCGTAATTACTCGCGGTAGCAGGAGACCACCGTCGCGCTCCGCGTCGCACGCACGACACGAGCGTGAACGCGGCGAGCGCGACTATTCGAAGCGTAAACAATCGTGATATCGATCGAGTAGCGTTGGACTAATAATCAGCGCGTTTTAATTATTACGTCCGTTGCGCAAGAGATAGATCTTACTCCCAAGAGTGATACTCAATTAATACCGTTGCTGGACTGGAGAATCGGGTTAAACACAGCGCGCTATATCGACGATGTAATAATCCAATCATCTCTGAAGCGCAAAAATTGTATCTCGATTGGATTTTCGATTATTTATTTAATTATTTAAATTCACGTTAATGTAGACTTTCTGTTTTGCCGAATTTACGATTTAATTCAAAGTCACGCGTAAACTAATGTCAATAATAATAAAAACAATATTAAAAAAAAAAAGAAAAAGAGATTGAAATAGTTACACTGCGTGTTGTTTGTACTTTAACGTCGGTTGAAGCCAAAGATCGATTTTACGATTGTAACGCGCGCGCGTAAACGTTAATACACCCGCGGATACGGGAGTAATGATGAATGCGTTCGATTTCAGCGTTGTTCAAACGAGAACACAATAAATTACCACCGCGCTCACTGACGGTATTACGAAAGCGGACGAATTTTTCGTTTGCTTCCGAGACGGTTAATTAATTCCTCGGCTGCACATTTACGAACTTTTGAAACGTAAGAAAACGCTCTCACGATTGTGCCGATAGGATCTAGATGGAGAAATTATTGGTTTCCTAGAAATTCATTACGATCCGTCGCGTCGTTTCTTTTGCTCGAAATCGTTTTCTTTCTTCCCTTCGGTCGTTTTATATTAAATTACGTCTCTCCGCGAGACGTGTGTTATCGCGGCACCCATCTGCGCACTAATGCTACCGATAATAGTTACATTTGTTTGTATCAGAAGCGAAATCATAATAGACTTGTTGCTCTTTTATTACACGTAGCGGAGATTTTTAAAGCTATTATACTTATCTTTGAGTATCTACACCTTAATTACATACATACTGTTCTAACGTACGTATACGTAATAGTGAATTGTTAAATTGTACAACAATTGATTGCTTCGCTTAAAGTTCGGTAGAAACTCACAAGACTTTGAATAGTCGTGAGCGCGATTTCAACACCCGCGTTCTTTTTCGGATCACATTTTTATTGAATGCCCGTGACATTCGACTTTCGCGAGCAATTAGTCCCGTCCCGAAAGGGCAAGCGAGAACAACCCTTCGTTCTTGACTTTTTGTCACGGCAATTAATATCACTTCATATTCCGTGGCAGTCGCGAACAGCGCATAAATTCGGCGCTCGAATAATTTCGTACATAATTCAACCCTTTCTCCGCTATAATTCACGCCACCGCGCGGGCAAGTTGCTCCACACACCACCGCACGCGCGGTGGTGACTTGTCGGTATGCTAATGATGCGCCGATGCAAATTACGCGAGGCGTGAATCGCGCGAACCACGGAATGAACAAACGGGGCGCTACGTGACTCGCGACTTTCCTGTCGCGGAAATCAATTCCAAATGAATTTTGAGATAGCGCGCACGGGCGCATTCCGTTAGCTATGAATCACGAAAACCGTATAGAGACTCTCGAATGAGCAAGTTGGCCGAAGAAAAAGCGACATTTCATCATCTACCAAACATGGTCGGTGCCAATATCTTGTACAGTTGCGCGATGCGATTGCGACGTAAGCAAGCTGAGAATGAGTGTTGGTTTCGCCGTTGATTTGATGGATTGACGATTGAAGGTGGAAATATCAAAATTGCAGGAATCTTCGTCGAAGGAGATAAGACTAAAGAACAATAGACAAAAGAATAATAAACGAAACCAACAAAACGCATAGATGTGAGGAGACAAAAAAGAAAAGTTTTTTCTCTATTTTTTTTATAAGTTGACGTATTATTTTGTAATTTACAAAGAGTTTGTTATGAAATTGCGACCCAAGAAGGGAATCTCGATCGAATTGCATATATTATAATATTTTATTGCGTTTATCAATATTTATCATGTGTATCAGAGCGTTAATTCAACCGGCGCGCAGGGAAGAAACATAAACATGCCGCGGGCAATGTTTTACCTAAATTTTCCTACGACCACATCTCTCAAGTCTTTTCACGGGCGACTTGGCGAAGTCTGGCGCAGCTGTTAAATCCAGCAATTTTTCTATCGTTCGTAAAAATTCTTGGCAACTTCTTTGGCAAACAACGGACGAATGATGATGTTCCAAGGTTTCTCAGTTGTTCACGCGCCATATCCCAAGTTTCGATCGTATCTCTCGGTAAATTATCTATACTGACATACGGCTGTTATTACGTAAGGAAGAAGGAAATTGGCGGCGTTGCAGACTGCAATCGGGTGGCGTGTCATGTCCGCTTTAAAATTCAAAATGTACAATAAAAATTAACAATATTCTTAGTACGATACAACAGAACGTTTTACTTTTTTTTTTTTATGAGAAATCAGCTTTAAGGGACTTGATTCATGCAAAATATTTTTAAAGTGTAAATTATACATATATTTACTTGAATTAATTTTAAAGAATTTACTTGAATTAATTTTAGAAAAACTACATCGAATGTTTAATGCATCTCAAACCTCGAACGCTTGGTTTACCATCTCGTGTATAAAAGTTTTATTTTTTTATTCTCTTCTTTTCAACTTCGCTTTTATACTAAATTTTTTATAATATTTCTCTCTCTCTCTCTCTCTCTCTCAAACATAATTTCCTGTTTTACTTTGTATATTTCCTTCCTGTTCTTCAACAAATCTGCTTTCGTGTTTTTTTTCCGGTAACTGTCTGCGTTAAACTCGTTTCGAGTAACGATACTCGGGGAAACAAGTGTGTGTTTTCCATGCCGCGATATTATAATAATAGTAGTAGTAATAATAATAACATTACCGTCTTTATTATAGGAACAAAAGACGAGCCGACAGCGTAACAGCCGCTTTACGATACCATTTCCGCCCACCACAGCGCGCATATTCCCGGAACATCTCTCCAGACTATTAGTACTACCTTCGCGAAGTATACCTCGTTGCACAGTTACTCCGCTTTTAAGCGCTTCTACACGACTCGTCTGCGTCTCTAGCTATTTCGTGTGTGTCAAGGAGATTAGAAGAAGAGAACGATTTCGTGTATAGCAATACATACAGCAAGACTACAAAGCACAGCTTTATTTCTTCTTCCTTTTCTCACCTTAAACTTTCGAGCTTAATAATAAGTTCTTCTTTTTTTTTTTTTTTATTGTTTCTGCGTGATTTAATCAATTTTTCTAATCAACTGTGACACACGGACGCGAGTGAGAACTCGTCGTCGTGATTCTCCGCGCAACGGACCTGTTCTTTTCGCAACACCTGATTTGCCGCGCATTGCTAGAAATGAATCACATTATCTGTGTGCTGTTGCCGACTAGCCGCGGCGATAGTCATGCCGCGCGCGGAGATAAAGCCACGGGCGACAGGCAGTCTGGCAAAGACCCCAGACGACAACGACGACAACGACGATTTCTCCTTCCGTGTTTCACGGCGTGCGCGCCTAGCACACGTACGCCACGTCTCGCACTCGTGCCCCCCGCGTATACGCGCACGAGTGTCGCACCTGTGTACACAGCGTGCGAGTTCCGCTGCTATCAGCGCATTCGCGCGAGGAACGCGCTCACCTGGTTATATCGGTCATCGCTTGTTTATTCGGTCAGCTTTTCCGCGTGATTGAATGCCTCCTTCAGGCCCGTATCATCTCTCTCGCTGTTCCATCGAGCCTGTCCGCAGGCTGATTCACGAACACGCGGAGTATTCCGATATGCGCGCGAGTGACGCAACAATATGCGCGCTTTGAACATGTCTCTTCAACTGGATCCTCGCTCGGGGAATATTGTTGAAACAATAGATGTTGGGCTACGTGATATATTGGGGCGTAATCTGTTGAACTTTGATTGCTATTAATGTCATAACAGTTGAAGTAAGACTTAAAATAGGACAAAATTAGTATAACTTGAGATTAAACGTATAAGCAGTTTCTTTTTTTTTTTTTTTTTAGAAAGTAATGGATTACTTGGTCTCTGATAACAATAATTTCAAATGCGTTCTACAAAAAATTATTATGTTTACACATTTTTTTTTTAGGAAAGTTTTATCGCTTTTAGATTGATGAGTTTTCATTATCAATATGTCACGACATGAAAGCAAATGTATAGATGAAAACAAAATACCGATGATTCATCGTACAATTTTAGACATAAGCTAGTTTATGTAGTAGATATATGGAAATTCTACTTATGTCTCCATCATTTTTCGATAAGCGATTCACTTTTCACTCAGCCGTTGTTTACAAGTTTCAGAGATTATGCGTCGTAAATTGTCTCTCTAATTAAAAATCAGTGACTCACGCGTGCTTTTACGAAAACTATTTCTGAATTCTCTCGACTTTCGTTATCACGACTGTGTGTTGATAATATTCATTTGATATATTTAACAATATCATCACTATCATAAAATTCATTTAAACAATTCTAACAATGCTTTCTCTCTATTACGTGTGTAGAACCATTATATAGCTATGTTTATTTTCCGCCGCACACGCGCGCGTGGCAAGTACATACAATAGATACGGCTATAATTCCATACTACGCTACACATGAAAGTTGTCGTCCTTATCTTAAAAATTAGTCACCGTATTTTAAACACACACATTGTCACGTACTTTACCTTGAATCATTTTAGACTACCCGAGCATCGGTACGACCTACTTTTACGTATTACAAGTGACAGAAACACGCACCAACTATTTGCATGAGACATCCGACGTACGCAGAGAATAAGTCACGAGCGAGACTGGTCGAGAGCGATCTGCTGCGCACGAGTTAAAAAAATCCATGCAACACGCTCGCGACGCAATACGTAAAAGTCGCGCGTTTAACTATTCCGTGACTGTTTTGTCCGATTGTACGTTGCGATACTGACTGTAACAATGGAAAGCCGTTAACATTGACAGTATTCTCGGTGCTATATATTCAATGTGTAGTTTTTATCTGTGCACGGAAAACGTTTTGCTATTACATGGCTAGCAAGAAAAATTTGCTGAGTTTACTAAAGTTTTTGTTTCGTCAAAACGCGTTTTGTTGACAAATAATTCAATAGGCTTAGCGAATTTTTTGTCTTGGTCATATAGTAACTAATATCTTCTTGTACCTTTGTAGCAAATCTTTTTTCCCGTATATATCATATAATAATCTCTTCTCTCTCTCTTTTTATTTTAGAACTTTAATACATATCTTAATATTATGTTTACAAAACATAAAACATAAATTGTATGAAATTCGTAAAAATAAAATCTACAAAATATATGTTTGTTAGATTTCATATTCGTGTTTATATTTCTAAAGACGTGTGATCATAATTTGCATACTATTTTCCCACGCAGCTGGAACTTAATAAGTGATCCGGAACAATTAATCACACAAGCCCATTCAGAAACTCCACACACTATCGTGTCACTGCTTCTCCCTTTCCGTAAGAGCAGTTACGTGCATGCATCGCCTGATTTTCGCGCGTAAATCTCGTCATCGGTCCATCCGCGAGTATATCCGCGCGTTTAATACCCGCGTCGTTTCATCCGCGAACAAAAGCGACGACGTTCATATTTCACGGGCCAAAGGGTTACCAATAAAGGGCTAACCGCCGCCACTAACGCGCCTGACACGCGCCCTTTTGTGACCGACTGCCCATTGTTTCTTTCGGAGCGACGTCTAATCGGACGAAAGCCGCGATCTTCCTCTCGCCGGACTCATTACGTAAAGATCCCTATTTGATAGCACAGCGCGGTGTAACTGCGGTGGAAAAAATCGACACGTGTGTACTACTTATTTTACGGCGATTAAAAAGTAATTTACATTCTTATGCGAGTGAGTTTTATACAAAGTTGCGCATACATACTTTTTACTGAAATATAATAATTATTTAGAAATTTTTGTATGTAAAAGTAAAACGTAATTTAAGAGAATTTAACAGAATATTATTTTACATATGTTGATTAAATATATGTAAAATTTACAAATAAAAAACAAATATCTGCGACTTAAATTTAGCAGCAATAATTTAATCTCTTTTTGGACACATCAAAATTTATTTACCACTGCACTTCTTGACGAAATATTTAAACTCAGCGGCGCTCACGTGGCAACAATTTCTTTATACATATATATATATACATAGCAGTGTAACAAATTGTGCCACAACCCTCACCCCTCGCAATTTCTGCCAAATCGCCGGCGTCTATCGACGTTGCACCTGCACCCCGCGTGCATTTCCGCCCGCGGAAATATGACACGCGTATAACCGCGCGAAGGGCTTGGCGCGCCGGAACGAAAATCGCTGTCCAATCGTCGACGTCGGGGGAGCGGGACGAAAAACAGCAAAACGCGGCGGGACGAGAGGGATGGGCGCTGCAAGAGCGACGGACAAGCGGGGTGGGCTCAAACTGGTCCGCGAATGTATGCAAATAGAAATGTAATCTGGTGTCAGCGGCGCGACCAATAATGTCAATCAAACGCACTGGTGGCCGAAAGCCAACAATGGGGAATTGGCGAGCGAGTATATGGCCCAGAGCGAATATGCAGTATGTAAATGTTGTCATATCAATGGGGATCTGCATATGGATGCACACCCAGATACACCCGACCGCTTCTCCGTTCGATGACACGCGCGCTTTGGCGACATGTGCACTCGGTGCTCAATTCTCCCGCCCGCCGCGCGCTCCCCCGCGTTTGTTGCACACTTTTCTGCAGTTTTCTCCGCGATATTGCCGAGAACATCGGTGCGATGCGGCAGCATATCGACGCGTCCTTCCGTCCGCGCTCGGATTCGCGAATGCACTTCTCATTCTGCGCCATTCTCTTTCGACGTTGTTCGCACGCGATTTTTCGAACTGATCGACAATGAAACGACGATATCAAAATAATTAAGAACGAGTCAAAGACTTATTTTCTTTAGAATTAATTATGTAGATTTTATTAAAAATAGTACGTATAGCTTTAATTAAAAACTTGAAGAAAAACAATCTGAATACATTCGTGGCGGTAAAAAGAATTTAATCAACGTACATGTATGCACAATACTTCTAGCAATAGTTTCAGCTAAAGAAAATATACGGGATGATTGATACAGGTTGGTGCATTCAGTTAAATCTATTGTTTTACATTGATCACTAGTTTCCATCGCCTGCTGTTTCAATTGTGCGTTTTCTGTTTTATTCGACTTTTCGCATCTGCGTTTCCGCCTGTATGTAGTCGACGTTATTAAAAACATAGCGAAGCGTTGCAAATGTTTTCCGTGCACGCTGTCGATGTTGTTTTTTTTTTTTTTTTTTCAGTTACGCGCGTCGGACGTGTGTGCTCTTTTGTTTGTTGCTGTTTCGGATCAAGTTAATCCATGGAGAAAACACCGTGAGCGAAAATCGCAACAAAAATGAGGATTGAAATAACCGAAGAGATAGAATTTCCGTGCGCGTGAGATACACACACATACACACACGAGGTTTGACGACACGTGTGGACTCGTTATTCAAAATCGCCGATACCGCAATTTTCCGATTCGATGCAATCTGCGAACGCAAATCCCTAATGATAAAACTTGCGTAATATGCGAAAAATATCATAATATATTCGTTATTGCAATATACATATTTTCTGTCTCTCTTTTTTAAAATATATAAATACGATACTATTTGTATATGGTAATGTATTCAATTGTTTATAACTGTTGAATATACGTGTTGCTAGACATATTCTTACACACAAAATTCCATGTACTATTTTACTATCAGTATATAGAAATATAGGTACGTCCATATTGGACACTAGAAATATATCGAGCAATTCTCGACTGGAACATTAATGTTTCAATTTCCCAATTCGCGTGTACCGTTGTCTACGACCAGTAGAACAAAGCAATTGCCACGTTCTAATCTGCCGTACAGAACGCAACCAACGTCTTGCGGTTCGCATTAGATTCAGAACACTGAATAGAATGGGGCACAACGCTCGATTGGTTTGCGGTCGCATCCCTTAGTAATGAGCTCCGCAGATGGCACGTCTCAGGAAACCCATTAGAACGATTCTAAACACCATGACCGACCTGTTCAAATCGATACAAATTAGGCAATCAAGGCGCCTATTTCGCTTATAAACCATACGCTACTACTTAACCGCCCCGTCGGAACAAATTAAAATTTATTCTAAACTCATCTTTCTCTCATTTATTTGTTTCCACATGTGATAAGACAAAAATACGAGATATTCTTTAACTTTGGAGTACTAAAATAAAACTAGTAATATATACAAATCGTCCATAACAATAAATAATAAACATAAGGAGGTGAGGAAGTGGTGAGATGATGCGCGAGTATAAAAAACACACTCATGGTACTGTGTTTTCGGCGTGTTCACATTTATTCAATAGAAACATCAAAAAAGTACAGTAATGGTACGGCGACGCGCAATAGTGGCCACCGCCGCAATCGACGTTGCATAACGTTACGATATATCGATAAGTATATAAAAGTGAAAAAATCTGTACAATGAAAGACATAGCGGGTAGCGGAGAGATGCCTCCGTCCCTTTGCGAACTCCCAATGGTCGACGTCGCGCCTCGAAGGCGCCGTGTCACGGCTTAAACGAGCACGAAAAGAAGCAGAACAAAAGTGTATGTAAGTATAAAGTCAGGCTCGTTGGCGCAGCAGCGGCAGCTTCGAGACGCCTCGTCGATCGACGGGCGGCGGACGCGAGAGCGATTCGAAAAAATAACTATTGGGGAAGTGGTGATAATTACAAAAAGAAGTTAAGAAATATACAATTAATATAATAATAATAATAATAATTTCATAATAATAATGATATATCAATATAATAATATTTTTCGGCAGTAATAATAATAATAATAATAATAATAATCTATCAATAGATAAAAAATAGATATAATAGTAGTACGTTCGTAAAATATATAGTACTTAAAATCATACTCAATAAAATTAATAACGAAAAATTGTCATAAACTAAAATCAAAAGTAATTGATAACATATGGTATAATGTAATGACTTATAATAGCACAGCAGCGTATGATTAGATTCACGCGCCGGACATGCATCGACCTCCTTCTTATCTCTCTCATTTATTCGGTTTTTTTAATTATTGTTTTTTATTATTGTTCTCTTTCTCTCTTGAGACACTCTCTCGGAGCGACGCTCCGATTTCGCCAGAGGAGCCGCCGAGGCATATCTCGACGATCGCGCGATCATACGTTCGTTTAAAATAAAAAAAATTAAAAAAAAAATTAAAAAAAAAAAATAAAAAAGAAAACATCAGTGGAGAACGCGAAAGATGAGAGAAGGGTACGAAAAGAAGAGACAAAGAGAAGTGACGGTAGGCGGGAAAAATAAAGAGGAGAACGGAAGATCTCCATGTTTTTGCGCGGATTTATTTCTCGCTTCCGTCGCTGCTCTCGTCAAAAAAAAAAAAAAAAACCGAGAAGAAACGAAGAGAGAGAACGAATATTCTGCCGCGGTTTTCCCTCTCGAGAGCACTCCCGAGCTGTTTGGAGAGCTCGACGGAGTTCGCATATTCAACCGAAATGTAATTGGAAGTGAAGAGAAACAAAAAAAAAAAACCAGAGTAAAAGAGTCAAGCTGGAGGAAATGGTGAAAAGTGACGAAGAAGAGAAGTAAATCGTTGCGAAACAATCGAAACGATCGAGATCAATAGAGGAGATTAAAAAAATCAAGAGACAAAACTAAGAAAAAAAAACAAAACAAATCAACAGTACTCTGCTCTCTTTCGCTTGCATCTGCACTATATATATATTTTTATGTATATATATATAATATAATATATGTAAGGAGGGGGGATTATTACATAATACCATATACTTGTATATTATATATCACGTGACCGCCGTACATCTTCCGTCCAATCACTCGCATCGGGATAATTGAATAAAAAAAACGAAAGATATACATATACATATATCTACACAAAAACTAACTGAGAGAAAAAATATACGGACACGCGAACAGTATCGATAGTAGAAAAAAAAAAAAAGAAAAAAAGGAAAGCACCTCAAGCGTCGTGCAAGCGCTCGCATTATTTCCCTCCTTATTTATTTGGTCGCTTCTTTGGATTGGTCAGCTGGACAAAAATTGATCGACAAGATGTATTGCCTTTTAACTGTGTTCTTTTTTTTTGTGTGTATTTCTATGTGTTACGCATAGATTTATTTGACGGCGTGTGTGCAGTCCGATTACGGATATTATCACCGTCATTTTGTCGGAATTATTTGCAGTCCAGACTCTATCACAAGGCAATTGCGAGCTTCTTTACATACGACTTGAGATCCGAGCGTTTCGGAGGAAAATTCCAACGAGTAAAATTGTCTTCTGTTGTTACCAGAGTTATCCTCTTTCTCTCTCTCACTCTCTCTCGCTTTCTTTTTATATCCCTTTCACACATCGATCTCATGCACGCTCGGTCCGATCGAAATTTCTTCGCTCTCTCTTCCTTTCTTCCTGTCATTTCCTTTTTCTCTCGCAAAAAAATAACGAATAGATCGCAGCGGTCTATATGGTCCACGGGACATTTGGCTACAGGTAACGTATTTTTTAGGCGTAGTTGTTTTTCAGAGTTTACATATTTTAAGTGGAGCACGGTGGAAAGGTTATACATATAGCGATAGGGATAGGGTAAAGGCGGTCCATCGTTTGTGACTCGCTCGCGCTTCTTCAATTCGACTAACTTTTGTGCAAAATGATAGATAGAGATCGCGTGTATTTAAAAGCTAAAAGCGTTAAAAAACAAACCTTATAGAATTTAATTATTGACTGGAATACAAATGACACGGTAGATTTTTTCCAGCAATTGGTTCTGAAAAGTTGTAAAGAGCAAAAATAAGTCAAATGCTTGTTATATTCAATTGTATTTAATAAATATCAAGTTCACATATACTGTGTTAATTTATTCTATAATATAAAAATTTGCAAAACATATAATTTATAATGTGTAAAAATTGAGTTAAAACAATGCAAATTAAATTAATCAGATGAGATAAAACTGCTGAGATACACGCATGTTTTTCGATCGTCGAGCGAGTCACCGCGAGAAACTCTGAGAAAAGCGGACTATCCAAGTGGCACGGCGACAAACGATCATCAACCTATCGATCGGAGTCACTTGCGTGCTCCGCTATAAAAACGAGAACGAAACCGTGGGCGACGGTTGGCACCTGACTGTGGCTGGGAGCGACAGAATAATCGCGAATTATTTTCCTTACTTCACTATAGACACGAGTACTACAACATCCGAAGAACGCACAACAGTCATTTTTATGGCAAACTGATACAGTCTGAGCAAATGAAATTTTTCATAAGAACCTTAAGACGATTACGATAGGTATTTGAGGACAAGTGTGTGTATTTGTGTCGGCATATACATATGTATGATTCTGTGTGTACAACGAGCTCTTGTTTTGGGATGCAATTCAAATTTTTATGTGCTGTTTGAATCGTCCGGTGTTCGACCGCTCGGCACGAAAACGCGGAAAAGATCACAATATATATACACGGGACGGTCGAACGTGGTGAAGTTTTGCACCGGTAAATACTGATGGAAATATCTCTCAAGTGTCTCTTTTTCGATACGGCGTACTACAATAATTTGTTACTCATCAAAAGTGGAATATTACAGCGACGAGTGTTCGGACGCGATAGTCTCTATCGAGGGCAACGCTCTCCGCGTCGCGTCAAGCGATATTCCGCAGCGAATCCTGTCAAAGGATTTACCGCTAGCGCGCAAATTCGAGAGAGCCTCGCTCTTAATAGTCTTTCGTATTGCGGAAAATCGCGATTACAGAAGAGGTGGGAGATTGCGCCTCTACAGGAGGAAAGAGGAATATTTTTAAAACAAAAAATATATGTATTTGTAAATATATATATATATATGTATGTATGTATATGTGTCTATATATATTCATGTATGTATATGTAGAGAGGGGAATCTCGATCTCTTAGAAAAAATATTCGTCATTGAACTAAAACACGTGAGTCTCAATGATTGGTCCGATAAGACTAGTCGATTACTTCTTTACAGCGCCGGGGAGTTTTGAGACCTCGAGCTTTTACACATTTTGCGATGAGTATCGAAATAATGAAGTCAATAGTAGTCTAATAATAATAAGAGTAAGAATAAAAATAAGAATAAGAATAATACAATAATAATAATACTAAAAATAATTATGATCAGTGTGTTGTCAGAGATTACTGAGTGTAAATAGTGATGAACAGTTTCGTTGTCATAAACCTAGATATCAGAGTTAAGATCGCTACAACAACGTCATTATCTCTCTTTCTCTCTCTCGTTTTTCCTCGCATCGAATAAAACATTTATCTCTCTAAAATCACTTAATTTCTATCTTTAATCTTGAGGTACAATCGAGCGTCGACGCCGTTCGTTTTTTGACGAACCGTGTATCAAGAGAGAAGAAGGAAAGTTGTGAGAGAAACGAACGGACGGAAAAACAAATGGCGTCGGCACCTAACAATCGATACCTCCTAGGAGATCATATGAAAGAATCCTTAATAATTAATATTACAATTACAAACTATCGCGCGAGCACAAACGCGTCTTCTATGAGTACAATAAAAAAAAAAAAAAAAAAAAAAAAAAAAAAAAAAAAAAAAAAAAAAAAAAAAAAAAAAAAAAAAAAAAAAAAAAAAAAATACGTTAGATCGTGTCTTCTCTTGGGGGATTTTCTCGTGTATGTGTATATGTGTGTACGTGTTCACAGAGAAGAGGAAAAGGTTATATTTATATTATTCATACGGATTATTCGTTATAATAATCGGCTATTAATTATTACGAGATCACAGTGACGCTTTGACGCGCGGGAATCTCGGACGGGCGGGCTGCATCTACAGCTGATTTGTCTTTTGTTTATACATACTATTACTATTTCATAGAGTTTTTTTTCCTTCACCGTGTGAGCAAAACGCATGTATGTAAAAGACTGCTTTTGTCTTATTTCTAATTGAAAAATTTTTGTAAAGTATGTACATATACTTTGCATGAAGTCTCGAATAAAACGCGTATCAACAGCCAGCCCCCCACGATCCACATAGTCACAGTTATAGCTTATTTCCCACCTTCGACCTACGTCCATCGACCTTCATCAATCACAAAGAAGAACTACTATTCGCTATCCTTATAACACCACCTCCCCGCCATACTTTCTCGCCGGGCTCGCGCCCCTTCAGAATATACGATTCTCTTCATCGCACAACGGATTATCTCTCAAAACAATAATATCCCCAAATATACCATTTAAAATATATATATATATATACGCTTTTTCTATATATAATTTATTTATTTATTTATATGTCTCCATTATGTGTATATATATTTTAATATATATATGTTTATTTATATATATATATATATATATATATCATCATACTCTCAATATGGCTGACTACTATCTAAATGCTTCTACAGAGCAATTAATCTAAAGAAAAAAACTAGTGAAAAGAAATATACCGGGGAAAAAAAACCGTAGTCCATTATTGCGTTTTACGGCCCCAAAAGAAGCGACTATATATATGTACATATGCCGTGTTTTCTCACTTTCAATTTTTTCCCGACATATACATGTATAACCCGCCCTTGGGCCGAACGATGGAGGCGTTTGCGGATTCGCTCTGCCTTTCCCTATCTACGTAATAAAAGAATCATATATATATATATAAGTGGCCGCGACCTGTTTTTTGTTTTTTTTTCTTTTTTTTTAGGCCGTCTTGCGCCTCGTTTCACCGCGCTGCAGGAAAACGGGAATTTTTCCCTTTGGTCGGAATGCAACAACCTTCGCGAGACCGAGTATAGCTCACTCTCCTCGCAATACACTATCTATCTATATATATATATGTATATATGTATACACGTTAATATTGTACCTTTGCGTGCTCTCTCCGTGAAAGGAGCAAGCTGCACAGAGGAAACCCGATCGAAGATTGGAGATTCTACCGGCGAAAACGGGAAGCGCGAATCACCACGCGTCGGATCCAGACAAGTTTCTCGCGACGGCTGTCAGTGTTGTGAAACACAGTGCGAGAGATTAGAAATTATCGGCGCAAATATTATTCAAATTTTGAATCTAATCAAATTTTGACAATTTTTGCGCGCCGATTACATAAGAGCCAACATTCCGAAAGAGTATGTGTGTGAGAACTCGTTGCACAATTCTGCTAATATTGTACTAATTAACATTATTGTAATAATAAAAAAAAATCATAATTGTGATAATGTAAATTGTAAAATGCAAATTTGATTGGTGCGAACATGTCTTTCGCGTTAAATTCTCGTTCTTTAACGAATCCTAAAAAACGTAAGAAACAGTGAAATTAGAATTCCCTGAAAGATTCGACTTAAAACTTCTTAAGCATTTATAAAAATACATATTTTTTCTAATCTCGATAATTTTTTTATCGTCATTTTCTAGTCTCAGTATTTTTTGTGTTAACATCTACGCAACTCTATATACGTTTATGTATTCGGGGGTTAATATTATACTTTTCTCTCATATACACTAGATTAATTAATTATACTTAAGAAATGCAATCAAATTTTTCCGTGGCAATCTAATTTCACCAAATAACATTGCTGGATACGAGTGAGACCCGCGTCCCGGAAGTAGATCTGTTCTTGAAGGTAAGGAGTGGTTCGCGCGAAAACACGACAAGAAAATGAAGCGCTACACGATGAAGACACGAAGACTCTAAAATCTGCGCGTATTGAGTAAAAGGTAAGGTCGTGAAAGGCCTTGTTTTTTTTTTTTTTTTTTTTTTTTTTTTTTTTTTCTGAATCCTCGTACATGCCTCTGTCAACGACACTAACTACTTTCATCTTTAGAAATTACGTGCGCGCGCGGCACACATCAATACATATTATTGACTTTCGACAAAGTCGCTCCCGTAAAAAAGCGCCCGACGAAGATTTACTTATCTCATAGTGGCAGTAATATATGTGTGCCTCTTTCTCGCGTAATGTATTTATCCCAAAACGCGATTCTACTTAGAAATGGTAGAAAAAACTCTGTATATCGCCTATAAATAAATATTATGGATCTACACACTGGAATACTTCGACGGAGTAAACGTCATGGTCATCCTTATCAATATCAGGGAGACAAAGGAAAACGCAACAGACTTTGCACTCGGGGGAAAAGAGAAAGCGCCGGCTCGCAGGGACGACCGTACAGCAGCCTCGATGGTTTTAGTCTCGACAATCTGTAAAAACTGAACGAGAAAAAAAAAATTCAACAAGGATTGTACGTTTCCTCTTCTCCAACTCACTTTCCCGAATATCCCTTCCCCGCCGTTCTTCCTTTAAGAAATATTATAAAAAGTCACGAAACGAGAAGGCTCTCGGCCTGTGCTTGGCCGTGAAAATTGAGACTCCAGATTGTCGAGCGAACACAACACATGCGGTTCTAATCGATACACGCTAAGTTCGAGATCAGAGATTACATTACGCTTGCACACGTTACGCGCACAACAGAACAGCGAAGAGAACCAACGTCGATAAACATGGAACTGCGAAGCAGAGAGGTGAGAAGAAATGGAGAGAGAGAGAAATCGCGTAGGAAATTGCAGATATAAAGTTGAAGTTAAGAAAAAATCGACAGTTCGGCGAAAGAAAAGGGACAGAAGAAGAAAGATCGAAACGGAGGAAAAAAGGAAAGATAAGGATAGACAAGAGTTAGAAAGAACAACACAAGGGAAAGAGGGACATGCTCCTCCCGATGTGCCGCGAAAGGCGTTCCCGCATAGACGGGAACGTTCACTAATAGCTAAGCTACCGGAGATCATTTGAAAACTGTCCACGGGAGTCGCAGCTAGCCAATCAAGATGCTGCGATCCTCGGTCTATCAATATTATCTACTTTAATTATTATAAACATCGACTTACTTTTTACTGTGCGAGTTTATATTTAGATAAGATTCTCTATACATACACAAATTTGCTCCCCTGTCTCCACCGTGTTCTCGTCCCCTTACCCTCTCAGCATTTTTGGAATACGCGTCATCCCCCTCTCGACGTCTCTCTATGTGCGTTTACATTCCACAATCTGCACACTGGAAAAGTAAATCTCTCCACCTCAGCGAGAGAGACCAAGAGAGGGACGAACGCGCGAAGAGAGAAGACAGAATAAGGGGCGTGTGGTCCGCCCTCTCTCGCTCCCGCTTAATCACACTACTTTATTTAATTCTCTTTATATATCCGTAATGAGATCATCATTTGATTATTGGGTTTAATCCTCTTTGGATCTCGTCCTTAGCTCTCTTCCTCTCGTCACCCTTATATATATTGTAACACCCACCTCGTGTCTCGGGTCCGATCGCCGCGGTAGTACGCAAGTTCGGTTAACTCTCTCTCTATCTCTCTCTCTCTCTCTCTCTCTCTCTCTCTCTCTCTCGCCCGGGCTAATCTTCCCTAAATATAGTCCATCTATAAAATCGCAGGGCGAACTATCGGCACGCTACAATTCGAGAATAATTTCAGCATCGTGCGAGAATGCACTTGTACTTCGACGTACTGTCTCGTCCCATTACTCATCATAGTCATCATTTTTTAGTCATATATCACAATCGCATTATCAATTAGCAAGTAGAAAAATCAATTAACTATAATATAATTTTATCAATTATATTGTATCAATCAATTGTAAATATTAAAATTAATCATCGTAAATATAATTTATCATATAATAATCTGATGATCGACAATCCGATTAATCCGTTATAAATTATAAATTATTAATTAGCATAATAGGTCAATTTTAATTTATGTCATTATACAAATGAACCGCCGATCATAATTAAAAATCCTTTTTTTATTTCGCACAATACCGTTACTTTTAGTCGGAATCAACATGTGTGTGTGTATATATATATCACCATCAAAATCTTAAAAATGCAAATTAAAAGCAAGAATTGTTACTTCTTTCTCAATATCATTTGGATGGTCCCTCAAGAGCCGATCGAAGTTGGTCAAGCGCATTCTTGCATAGTCACGCACAGCAAACGCAAACTACAGTATAATACATTATGTAAAAATACAAAAGCTTTTTTTGTTTCGCAAAGACTTCGTCTTCTCAACGCGCTCTACCTCAATCGAATCCTTCGTCCCGATCACAAAGAGATCTGGAGTAACACGTCGTGGACCGCTCTTCATCTTCTCTCGGGACGATCTGTCTGCTCCCGGAATTTCCGGGTTACCCGGGAAAAGAAGTCGCTGACGGTCCGTTTGCGGACCCGCCCTATTCATAGTGGTTTCCATTTTCATCCAATTTCATCGTTTCAGGCACAGGCATGATCGCCGATCATACCCGCAGGATTATCCGGAACGACGGACAGGCGGCACCGGCGCACGTCTATCGTAGACGAGAAACCAGTTTCCAGCCAACGTACAGAGCCACCGTCGCCCAGAGAGTTTCGCGCAACGGCGTAGGGATCAGCAGCGACAGCATGTCGGTGGTCGAATTGCTGTTACCATTGGTCAGGCGTCGTCCGTTCACCGACAATCTCGATTTCTCACTTTCGGCATCCTGCAACAATAAGGGAACATCGTGCGGTTAATGTCACTGGCAATTCTTATTAATTTCCTGAAATATTCAATAGACAAACAAAACTGAAATAAATAATCTCAAAAAAGATGTAAATCCTGTGGAGATGCCAAATTCTTTTCAATTACATTTTTTTCTTATTGCGGATTTCAATACACGAAGCAAAAACTAAGCGAAAACAAACAAATCGTAATTAATTAGCAGTTAAGTCGCAATGCCACTAAGTGTGTCTCGGTTAAAAATGAACGGCAAAGAGAATCCTAAACGGTGAGTGATGAATGTAACGAAGTTTCCCCGATACTTTCGCGAAGATTTGGCGAAGGCGACCTGTCGTAAGTCTCACCCCGCAGTAGATCTGGGAAGCAAGTCAGAAAATAAGAAGCGGTAAGGAAACTCCGGTCGACGAGCGCAAGGTTAAGACTCCTAATTGGAAGTGTCCTAATTGGACGGAATTACCGACGATCCGCCACTCTCTTGCGGCTAAACCTTCGGCAAAGAAGAAAAAAAGAAGGAAAAAAACGGCACGGTCGTTTTATCGAGTCCCTTTACCTCTGTGAATTTACACGAAGAAACGACACGACGACGACGTTGCGCGTAGAGGGGAAAAAATCGCGCGCCGCTAAAGTCTACAATGTCTACCCCCGAGTCTCCCTTGTTTCCTTTGCGAAGCGCACGCAGACCACTCGCGAGCCGAAAAAAAGTTCAATTAAAGTCTGCTTATGAACGACACTAATTACCCAATTAACTTCCATTCCGCTGCGCCGCAACCGATGCCCGCGGCTACTGGTGTTGGTACCGTCGCCGCCGTCGGCGGGATTTCTCGTGCCGAGAGTCGTGCAAATCGTTCGCGCGCAAAAAAGAATTCCGTTAGGACGTACTTATGAACGATACTTATTGCCCAATTAGCTTGCACTACCCATGGACACACGAGTCCGATGTAATGATTCCGCGTATTAGTCGGCTTGCGAAGAGCTCGCCGCGTTATAAGATAGACACGCGACTTTTCCGAGGAAAGACGTTTGATTTGCCGCGGTAATTTATTCGCGATGACACCGACAAGCGAGTTCTTCATTGGAAAAAATTTTAAAGTTTCTTATTTATTGTCACTTTTTGAAACAGGCTGGTTTTGCGCGCGGATTAGCAAAAGTAATTGACATACAGATTTTTATAAAATACGCAAAAGTAGATAATATTTCGCGTCCAGCAAAAACAGAGATACGCAGAGCCCATAATAAAAACTACATTACATCAATCTAACCAAAGTCCGAGAAATTATCGCGGATCTTGATGGCGCGTTCTCATAATATCTCGCGTGAAAGAACAATCTCCTGCCGCAGGGCGATTAACTCCCTTCGGAGGGAGGTTCCCTTTGTTTCTCCATTTCGATCGCCTACTCCCGGTCGACGTTATCTCGACTACTCCGACCCGCGACTTCCGATTCCCGTCTCGTCTTAATCCACTCCCCGTGACCGGACGTGCAATAATAAACGCCCGGGGAAAGTCCAATCGTCGAGGTGGCGGTGCTTTTATGGGACGGTCATAATATCTGGGCAAGAGCGTCGTCGGTTACCCCAACAACATGAGCGCGAGAGAGAAAACACACGCTCTCTCGTACACTCGCAATCACGCGCGGGAAAAACATTCGGTTTGTCGTCGATGCGTACAGGCGCGAGAGGAAAAGATTATCTCGGATGTGGATGGGGCGGAAAGTAAGAGAAGAAGTACGACGAGAACGCGTCACATTAAGGGAGAGTTATGTGAGAGGGCGCGAGAGTTCTGTCGTGGGAGTTGTGCTCGTCAATTAATAGTGTCCCTTCCTTTGCCGCGGAATCACGCGTTGATTCCGTAGGGCGAAGGGACGAAGGGAGATATCCACGGGGTGTGATCTATGCTCGTTAATGTTTAACGCGTGCGAGAAGCCGCGGTCAGCCACCTGCGACTGTAACCGAGATGGACTTTCTCTCTCTCTACGTGAGTCCGTTAGTCTCGTTGCGTATGAAAAGTCATGAAGAGATATTATGTTGTTTTTATTATACCCTGCGGCCGGAAGAAAACGCCCGCTCAGAGAAATATAATTCGCCATGGATTTATCAGTGCGAAAACGTTTCACGTTTCGAATTCAAAAATTGATTTATAGAAATACGGTAGAAATCTTATTTTAAAAAAAAGTAAAATTGTACAAATTACAAGTGTTTATATTTTGAAAAAGAAAAATTCAAGAAAGCAATAATCAATAGCAATAGAACTCTGTAATTGAAAGCGGACAGAAGTGCTGTTGATACTGAGCATGGAAAGTAAACTTTAGAAAAGAGACGCAACACGGCTAAACCTGCTTTATGATGGATGAATCGTAAAATGCAAATTTCCCCGTGATTGGTCGTATTGGCAACCGCAACCAATTCTTCAACGCGCATTGCGAAATGAAAATCAATATATTCCCGCGCGCTATGTTTGCGAGCTACTGACACACTTACGAATCAAAACATAAGCAAGCCGTGACTAGCAAAAAAAAAAGTAAATAAATAAATAAAAACTCTACTTGTTCGTACACGTCACGCGATCTCCAAAAAATAAATCAATTTACAAATGGCGTGATAATCGTCGAGCGAGTCGAAGTGAAGGCTGAAAATCGCACAATACGCCCGCGGCGATTTATCGCGAATTGTCGATCGGTCGAGAAAAAAAAAGTATCGGCAATTACGCGCACACGGCTTTCGCGAGAAAGAGAAAGAACGGCGATGCAAGCGATTAAACGTGTAACGTTCGTCTCTCCGTCTTCGTCGCGCTTTACGATCGCGCGCGCGACTACTGCAAGATAGATTATTGTGCAACGTAATTGCGCGGTTTGCCGTGGAAACGGCCAATCGTCCGGCTCGAAGGTTTTGCCGCGGCGACCAAGTAAGAAAAAACCGATGGAAAACAGAAGTTGCGGTCCCGATGCCTCGTTCGCTGCGCGCACAATCCGTGGCCACTGCGCCGTTAAAACGAGCTACGCCTGCCGATACCGATGATCGGCGGATAACAAAAATGAAACGCACAAGCGAAAACAAGTCGTCGAACGCATGTTCGGGACGAACCTCACGTACAATCGGGTGGTCGATCATATAATTCTCTGAAACCAGACACACGCGATTTCAGAGCGTTCAGAAATAAATAAATTTATTATTGTGCTAATGATATTTTATTATCGTGACTATAGTTGTTAAACATCGGTTGTTTATTATTATTACGTGAAGATAAACGTAGTCGAGAAAACACACATACATGCTAAGTGGATACTGAATACTCGTTAGTCCCGTCGCGTATTGCAGAAATTACTCGCGCGACTTTCACTATTTTTCACGAGGCGGCTGTTTTATCAAGTCGATTATTACATATCACCATTACATCGTTAGATACACGGGGAATATTATATAAATTATGGGAGATAAGAGACACAGCTCGGCTGGCAAAATCTAACAGACGTTATGATAATAATTTTCTCGTTTCCAATCAAACAGAGGCGGGCACAACGTCGGGTAGTTTCCCCGAGAGCGCTGCGTGACAAAGCGTTATAAATTTTGCGCGCAACCTGCGCGCGGTAGTGGCGGCGTTCCGCGAGAAAATAAACCGGAGTGCGTCGTGAGTATCTGGCGAAGGTGAAAATAAGACGTAAACGAGAGTTAAGCGGTTTGCGTGCGGCGAGCGCGCGCGCGGGCGCGGGCTACGGCCTAAGAGAAATATCGACTTTCTTGCGTCGAAGCCTTCTTGCAGCCTGCCACCGGCTTGCGCCATCGCGCAAAAGATCCGTTATCTCACCGCGAGGAGGGTACGCTAATGTATCAATTTGCGCGTCGGTCAGATCGTTTAAACAACCGGATAAATGTCAGGCGAATGCGCACATTCCGTTGCGACACGTGTGTTGCGGACGTAGATCGGCGGGAGAGAGAAAGAGAAAAAAAAAGTCTAAGTGGACTCGTTTAGAAGTTTTCTCTTGAGCCGAAATTTCGCGACTGGAAAATTCTCAGCCCATTTGCGAGGAGTAATGAGTTTCGTGGCGTGCGCGCGCGGTATCAATAATCCCCTCGCTCGGGAAATTGGCCGATTTCAATTTCCCGAGCATTGCACGTCGGGTTATTTCGCTGTTTCTGACACGTTGGAGAGTAGGTAGACTATAATATATCCTACATTTTATGGTGAACGGGCCCCGCCGCTCAACCATATAATTCCTATATTACATAAAAACGTGACTTACAGGTGTAACCTTCTCTATATGCAGGGGTCAACGAAAACGCGTGTGATGTTGATTACGCCGTGCGAGAACCGTGGAAGTGTCGATCAATCAGTCAGGCCTAATCAACAGAGCGAGATAGATAAAACGCGCGATAGATAGGAAGGAGCGGACAAGCGGGGGCTCCGATTGCGCGGAGATAATTGAAGATAATTTTCTCGGCCTGTGGCCACGGCTCGTGCTGCCATGCCCACTTAACTTTCACGTAAGGGGATGTGGCCACTTAACCGCTTACATGCTCGCTTACTCTCCATGCATATGTAAAGCATTGCGCGCGCGCACTACCGTCGGTGGTGTGTTTCCCGTGACGAGCATCGAATGTAAGGGAAACAGAGATCGTCTTCATTTCCGGAATATTCACTCGCGACAAGTCTCTGTAGAGAAAAACCGTCCGACCGATTCGGTCGCGAACTTTCACCGCTCGTGTGATGAAACTTCAATATCGATTTTTATGAAGAGGAACGGGAGAGAGAGAGAGAGAGAGAGAGAGAGAGAGAGAGAGAGAGAGAGAGAGAGAGAGAGAGAGAAGAGAGAGAGAGAGAGAGAGAGAGAGAGAGAGAGGAAAAGAGAAAAAGATAACGTAGTACATAAGAGCGATGTTGCCAGCGTGGTATTAGTCTGACATTTCAATTTCTTCAGGGGGCGCGCAAACAAGAGAAAAGCGCGAAGACGACCCTGTTGATCCTCGACGCGATTCGTATTATCAACAAGACGCTCTCCTCGAGTTACCGAGCCGAAGCGAGCGCGATCGGTATCCGATCTTCCGCAGGCGAGCGAGACGGAGAGAGAGATTTCTTCAATTTCACGGGTCTGTTCGCCCCCTTCAATTACCGGCACTTAACCAGCAATAATTAGACGTTCCGGGATTGGGTATCACGCCGGCGGACCTTTAAAGCGGATAAAAGCGAGGCGGAATAAAAGAGAAACGCCCTTTCCACCTTGTTCGTCCTGCTCCTTCCCTCGATCTGTCTTCCTTCTTCTTTTTCTTTTTCCTCTTAATGTCCTCATCCTTCCGCCTTTCTTTCTCTCAATCCGCCGTAACAAACAAGACTCGTCGTAAAACCGGAGAGAATTGTCTCGTTCATCGATACATATTCGATCGAACGACCCTCCCGTAGTTTCTTTTCAATGGCGAAGGAATGGATAAGCTCGTATCTGTTCGTCGAAGCGGTAATCAGAGACTTCCCGCAATAATTGAACCAGATATATCGCTGTCATAACATAACACATACATACTAGTGTAACTAGTATCACGCAATATGTTTGTCCCCGACAGATGGCAGGAAATTGCGCGTTCTATTTGCAATCGAACAGAACGCGTATAAATACTATTTAAAACCCCCTCCCGTAGCTTACACGTGCTCAGGAAATGAAGATTATTAACGGTTAGTAATGAATCTGTGCTATTTCTAGAGAGAAACTGTGTATCTACAGCTAATCTGCAATATTATTTTTGTTTCTTATCATAATGAACGTGTTATTGTAAACATGTTTTAATGCGTCGTCGTGTTGATCGCGAAGACAATGACATTTCGCGCGCTTTCGAAATATATCTCGACTTATATCTATCCGCTCATTCGTCACGACGTCCAATCGCCACTTTCTTTCTTCCGACCGCGAAACCGTCGTAAAAAAAAATCCCGAATAAGGATCATAGCAGTCGCGGCGATACATATTTGATCGGAAGAACCGCCGTTTGCGGTCGCAAGGGGTGGGTAGAGTTTTGATGAAGTGCCAGTGGCACGGGGCCGCACACACGGGAGGCAATACTAGACGTCTCGACGGTGGTGAAGCTGATATTTATTGCACCCACGGGACGCACACATTCCCACCCATTGTCGGTTCTCTGATATAACTAAATTCGCGTTTATGGAGTCCGCGCGCGCGCACACACACACAAACAACGACGGCAGTTTCTAGCTTTCTTAAGAAAAGAAAGGCACTTCTGGTGTCGTGAACCCACGAGGTCTCTGAAAGTTTTGTCGCGGAATGGGATACGTATACCGTATCATTCGTGGCGCTATTAAATCCTGTGGATATCGGAAGAAGGATCTGTGAATGCCGTTCCGTGTTAGAGACTGAAATCGATTTTCGCGCACGTTCTCGTCGAGATTGGCGGAGGAAGAGAGGCCAATTAGATCAGACAGAGAAATTGAACGCAGTGAATAAGATAATCGTGATAGGAAGGAATCCGCAGTCTGCATAGATAGCGAGACGATTTTCCAGAGATATCTTGAGGCGAAAATTATTTTCGTTCGCATTTCGCGCGGTGAAACCCGCGCGATATAATCCGTTAATTAAGTAATATAAGAATTTAGCGACTTTTAGTGCGAGCGAAAATTTCAAAACTAAATACCCCGGTCGCAGGAATTTTCGCCGCGTATTCGTTACGTTTTATAATACCCGCGACGCAAGGGTGGCTTTACGACGAATAAAAGCCTTCATGGGGAAGATGAAATTGCGACGCGTGGAGAGTGAAAAGTTACACGATGACTCCCGTGCGTGCAAAATGCGTGCGGTACAATTTTTATGCGAGGCGTTTTACACCTGTACTCCTCTCATCGTAAATGCTTTTGTATTACGCCATCAGCGACGGCGCCGTCGGCGCATATGAAAACGCGCGGTGACAACGGGAAAAAATCTACTTTCATAAATTACGAAAAGAAGGCGTAAAATTTAAATATAAAACTCTATAGATGACAGTAGCGAGTGCAATCGTGTTGTTCTACGTTAATACAATAAAAATTGCGCGCCGGAGAACGAGTGCAAATTTTTTTTTCATACGAAAAATGTGTGAATGAATCAAGACACTGACCTTGGTTTTGCACGCATGGAAGTCGCCAGCAATGTTCCTGAGATTGGTTCCCATGTTCGTCCACGATTGCCTCTCGTTCTGGCTCGGATAACAGCAGCACGTGTTACTGGTGTTCCCCTCATTTTGACGTGTCTCCGACCGGAGAGTTCTGAGGGAAGAGCCTTCCGAAGCAAGGCGTCTTCGTGGAAGCGGCCTCGGACTCGGCAGCGGGACAATGTTGCCGTTGACGCTGCACTCGGGGAACTGGAAGGTCGCGTCTCTCATCGGGCTACTAGGGACGGAAGCTGTAACCTGGGGCGACGGTGGCGGCAGCTGTTCCATAGTCGACTGCACCAGATCTGGTAACGGTACACTTGATAGTTCCTCGACGTTGCCGGATGGTAGCCAAATCACCACTGGTTGTGGTACACCTACGTGTTGTCGTGGTGCCCGATCTGCAAAACAAAAAATCAAAGATTTTCCTTCAACATTTTACGGCAACTTGTTTGCGGAAAATAATCGCGGAAGAGCTCGCTGACACAGTCGACAGAAATCCCTGAAGATACGACACAATCATACACGGACGAGATCGACTCGCGTGTTGCAATTAGAATTCTTTCGCGCTTAACAATTAGAAATACTTGAATTACTTGTGACCGTGGCTTTATGCCTCACTGAAGGAAACATCCGCGCTTCTTATGACGAACGTAATAACAGTCGTCTTCTCGTATTGCCATGCTTCGTAACAACAATTGATTACACGCAAATTACATCACACAATGGCTTACAGAGCTCTACGGTGTGACCGGAACGCGGTTTGCTAAGACGGTTACTTTGCTCGCATAAGAGTTTAATGGTGTGCGCGCATAAAGCAAGGTAAAGGAGTCCGAGTATGGAAGGAGCGACATTGTTGAGTAACGATCGCTTGAAAATTTATGATCCGACAACTTTTTTTCTCGTGATTTCGACATTTCATACAATACGACGATACGAGAAAAATGTATTTTGTAGAAGAAATACAACAAGGCACGCAAGGTACACAGTACATATCTTTATCTAATAAATGCTCTGAAAAAAGTTTCCAAGGCTTCCTTTCAACTTTTATCTCGACGTATTTTATTGTTATGTAAACCTACTGACATGTTCGAAACACAGAGTCGTAAAGGGTTATCACACAGGCCAGTGCTTATAAATTCCTTGACACATCAAAGATCACATTCGTTAAAATTCGTATAGCGTGAATATATAGCGTTTCTTTATTTCAATCAGCGTGCAACATCGATATGAGCGAAAGGCGTTCAGAGGAATCAAACTGCTTCCGGAGCTTAACAAACACAGCGTCGTATAATTTAACGCTTAGAGAGAACGGCGCGTTATCATACGCCGTGGCAGACAGCCTGTCTCGCGCGCGTCAGAATATTACATGCGCGCGTTTTTATCCCTCCCAGCCACGGTTTCGTAGAACAGACCTATCGATAAAAGTCTCTCCGCGATGCGCTGTCTCGATTCGCTACCGAGTGACACGCTTTCCGCTTTTTGTTTATTCATCGTTAAGATATAGTGTTTTTTTTCCTCTTTGAAGAGTTTTATTGTTGTTCAAACGTAATCGCGAAGTTCTATAAATAGACACTTTTTTCATTCCGTAATCGATATCAGATAATATACCGAGAAGAGACAAGAAGATACTCAGCCGCGCGTTATTACGAAACAGCCGCGCGATATCATGTCACGCTACCGCCGCGTTCGCAACCTTGAAAGCGCATCCGATGCGACTCCGCTGCAGTGAAAGCAGCATCACAACGAAAGGTGCCTCTGCCGTAGGGTTCCAGAAACATTTAGACACGGCCACTTTTCATCTCGCACACGATAGATGCGCACGTACACCGCGCGCAGGGAGCGATGCGTGACAAAATAACAATTCTACCGTGCCTCGCGGCCGCTATTGTCTCGGCCTCTTCGTGTGTTCTCTCTCTCTCTCTTTCTCCTTTTCTCTTGCGTCTTCTCGCCGCGCGCAACCGCGCACGTGGTTGCATCCTTGACATTTCGAGTAAACGTCGTTCGTAGTGTGTGGCTCGCGGCTCTTTCACTTGTGCAACTTGTGTGCGCATGCACACAAGTCGTCGTCGCCTACGTTCGATTAAACCCCGCTGTCGCAAAATCTTCAATAGCAGCCGCGAGAGAGAAAGAGAGAGAGAAATATAGATAGTGGCCGCGCGCGTTTTTCACCGCTTGCAAAATATACGCGCGCGGAGACGCGCGCATCGACGTCCCGTTGCTTTCTATCTATGCTTTTCCAGCCAAATGTCACTAGACGAAGAGAACCCGCGTGAGAACGCCCGTCTCGAACCTTTGCCAGAGATTTATAATAATCGAACTCGATATTTATTATTCCAAACCCTCGCCGCGCTGATTTACGTCTTTACGTGTACGACTTAATACAGCTCCATGAAGAAATGTGCGATAGCTATAATGTGTATATTCGTGGTAACGGCATGCGAACGTACGTACGTATCTCTTTGGATATTTGCTTCTAATTGATTTCGCTGCCTAATAGGCGAAGCCACCAGAAGTCATAAATCTCAACGAAATAACATACCGACGCATCTTGTAACACGGAAAGCACGAGCAGTGATAAACGTGATGCATTTTCGACGGTACATTCACTTCCAAACTTTCACGCGATGATCAATTTCAATTTTTTACAGATAACAAAAATTTCTGAAATGAAGTAACACGCGGTAGAATTTCGTCACAAATCTCGAAATCGAATTGATTCGCTATTTATTTCTCTTCTGTTCGGAACGCATTATCAAAGAAAAATATCAAAGAAAAGAGAGCTCGGACGAAGCATTCTCGCGTCTCACAAAAAAAAAAAAAAAAAATCGCGGTTTTCGTATCACCTTTGTTCAACGGCGTGTACCGAAAAGCTCGTCGTAGCAAATCGCTGAAAAGGGCATAAAGTTCCGACTCGGGACATATAAAAGACGAAGGTTGCCCCGCGAGCAAAAAGTGCAGCGCGCACGTGGCCAACACCCGCATGCACTCTTCGTGGTCTCGTGTGTGCACTTCGAGCGTGTATATATGTATACATATATCTGGTTCGAGCTATGTGCACACACTTTGACGGAGAAGGATAGAGACGTTGACCGACAAAGAGAAGAACACAGAGCAGAAAGAAACGACGCGATGCGCGCGCGCGTGAGCGTGTATGTGTGTGTGTGTTTGAGTACACGAACGAGAGAGAAAGAGAAAGAGGAGATAAATAGAATAGGACGAGGAGAAAAGAGGAAAGATCAACAGGCAGAAAGAGGAGCGAGAGAGACAGCGACTCAACCAGTAGCGAGCACGTGAGTCACACATGGAGCGCGCCCTTTGTACATAAGTGCAACGCAACTTGCGCGCACATGTGTGCGTGAGTGTGTCACAGTGTACGGTATATGTAACAACGCGAGCCAGTTTCGGCTGTGTGGGTATCGCGACTCGCCGCAGCAGTAAACGCTGAACTGCACAAAGAACCTCACTCAAGGCCGCTGCCGGAGGCTACAGAGCGCGCGGAGTACGCACGCGAATGCATAAAATGCATCGGCCGCTGCTCTCCTCTCCACGCGCGCGCGCGCGCGCACGCATGCACATAAACGCGTATGCGTGCGACAATAACCGAGCGTACTTTTTATCGCGCCACACACTTTTCCGGAACAATGAGACAGCGAGCGCGACCAGATACGCGTAACTACGTCGTTCCGCAGACTTATCATGGATCGGCCGTGATTTACCATTTCGAGAAGGCGTTAATCGCGCGTGCTTCAGCGTTTAGTTAATCATTTAAAATTTTTCATCATTCGAAAAAAATCGTGTCTGATTTTTTTTTTTTTTTTTTATACTCAATAAAGACGTCGAGAATTAAATTTTACGCACAATCAAAATTAAAATTGTGCGCATTAGGGGCTGTACATAATTCAACGCAATATTTTATTTGACGCGACAAGAGCAAATTTGAATGGATAATTAATTTTATATATTTCTACCGTGTTGCACATTTGTTTCGTCTTTCAATATTAAAGACAATAGAGTTGACGAGCGCGTCGTCGTATCGAACGTCGTGTCGAACAAGAGTTCCGGAGTTTTGCGGTTTATGCGTATATATATGTATTCAGCTCACACGCACAAAACAAGCACTCACGATGTCAAATATATTAAGCGTACTCGGTTTCGAGGAACTCTCTTCAAAGCGCATCATTCGAAAGGTTACGCATAACGATGTGTGTATCGCGAATCGATCGCGAAGCGAACAAAAAGGTCGGCCTGTGGCGAACGCGTATGCACGTACATACGTCGTTGCGTTTATAGCTGATTAATAGGGAGCGTCATTATCTATCAGCGATTTTAGCGCGCCATCGATATTTGTCAGGCGCGTTATATTCCTGCGCGCGCGCGCGCGATATATCGCGCAATCGAAACGCTAAAAAATACTCGCGCCGCAATAATTGCGTCAACCACCGCGCGCGCGATTACGACGCGAACGATATTAGGCATGCATTTTCTATAACTATTCTTGCTCAACGATTGCACTCGAGAGATTGAATTATTCTGTCGATCACGATACAGACGATTGTGCCGCGGTATTCGGTAATAAAGTCTTTTGTGGCGGCAGCAATATTGTAATGATGTCGGAGATCAATTAAAATAAATTGCTAAGCGCTATTAGTTGTGTTTTTTCAGCACATACGCTGTTGAAAATTCACCACGTCGCGCGGCAACGAGAGCGCAATTATCAGTGTACGTAATAGTCGTCCTCGGGATACCGTCATTATTTCACGAGTACTCGGAGTAATAATCGAACAAGTTTCGTAGCGGGCGAAACTTGTCGGCAATCGATTCCTCGAAGGGCGATTCGCCGAAGAGGCAACGATCTGCGGGACGCCGCCGTAGCAGCTCTTTGGAGTGCGCTCTGTGCGACCGACACGTGCGCCGCAGGATGCGAGTCGCGAAAATTAAATAAAGTGCCGGTTTTTCCACCCCGCGCTCTCCCCGTTGCGCTCGCTGGTGATCGTCTCTCAGTTTTTTTTTTTTTTTGCCTCGCAAAGTTTCCGTTATACTCTCCCTTCCTCCGTTACCGCCGTTCTCTTCGTCGTTCCTGATAAATTTGCGGAGCGTGATTCGAGCTCGTCATTCACGTGCGAAGATAAAAGTAATGCCACAAAAGAAAATGTAATTATTAGCTTCGTGACGGTCTTTTTTCATACGTTCGCGCGATAACAAAATAAAAAATTTCTCTTTTCTTCTCAATTTTATCGTTTCTTTTTTATCTTCTCTTTTTATTATTTTCATTGCGATTAAAAAATATTCCAAATATTATTAAAAGATAGCAATTTTGCCGAGAGACGTTTTGCATCGCGAGAGAGAGATGGAGATCAAGTTTAAAGCGCTCGGCCTGAGTGTTTATCGTCGCATCCTACGCAGCGCGAGCCGACGCTTATTTTCGACTCTCGGAAAGCACGCTTTGGCGAAGTGTCGAGCGCTAAGATCGAGCGAGGGTAGAGCCCCGAGCGCATTAATCAGTGCGGTATTCGGGCGTATTTAGAGACTGAGCCGTACTTCGGTTAGCCGTACTTCATCAAAATACACAGAGGATAGCGTCAACAAGCGGCGCGTACAACCAAGTGTTATTTTTAAAAATCGCCGCGAAAAAAGGACAGAGACTTTAATTAAAACAGCATACGCACGACCGATCTCCCGCGTGTTAAGTCACTTTAACAAGTGACTGGAGCGTTGTGATGGAGATAGCGGGAAGAAATTTGTGAAGAGAAAGGGGGTGTGTGCCCCGCGCGTGTAAAAGAAAAGAACGATTTGTTCCGCAGTGCGCACCGAAGGATCACGGAGAACCTGAGTGCACTTGACTTTCACGCTCGATGAAATTTCGATGACCGACCGCGATAAATATATATATGTATAATACGAGCCGGCACGGCAATCGGAGAGACGCGAAGAGAGGGTCCGCGATAGATAAAATCTGCCGAATTTCATGAGCCGGTGGATACGCGTGCTACTATCCGGCCCTATCTGACCCGGGGTCCGCCAGGAATGCGGCTTTAAGGGACCGTAAAAATGGTTTAACATCGGTGTGCGCGGGAGGGAACACCGCGCGAGATAGGAACGAAGAGCGGTTATATTCTCTACCCGATGAATATTAATGGCCGCAGGTAGTTAGGAGACTGTCAAAATTAGCGGGCAGTCTGTTGACTACTTCAATCAGCGCACTAATTAACAAACCGGAAAGATACGTCCGCCGAAGATAAATATTCATTCGCGAGAGCATGAGCAACGACCTCGTTAACCACAAGCACAATCGCAATAAATGGCGATGAGAAAGACAAAAGCGGAAAATTATTTTCTTGTTCTTCGAAATTGTTACGGATGTAGTGGAAAAATCAGCGAGTTAAAAAATATTCGCACTCTTTTGTGACTCTGACTAATATTTTCAAAATTTGTTAGTTATTGATATCTTATTATGGATTATTAAACACACCTATCATATTTATACAAAAAATTTTAAGTACATTTTTAGATATGCAACTATAAAACCTATTACGAAGAAAAGAATATGCGATTAATAGTTCAAGAGCAAAAAATCTACGTTTACAAAAGTTTTTATTATTATTCCGATTATTTTTCTGAAACTCACATATCAATGCACTATTTCGTATTTCATTAATTGTTTCTTTATTGTGATCTCTCCTCACGATCGACAACTTGCCTAACGACCCAGCCCGACTTCGTTAAACAATTAATTAAACGTCCATCTCCGTCATCTCGCTCTCTCAAAAACCTCTGGACCAGGAGTTTATTATCGTTTTTTCGACGTTGCTTTTCGCGCGTATGCTGATTTATCGACGTTTAACGAGGCGTTCTTCGGGAGCAAAACGCCGAGGATCGGGGAAAAGAGAACGGTAGAAAAATTCGATAAGCACGACGAGCGAACAGATAAAAAGAAGCGACGTCGCGTACTCGAGTGCGTCTGCCTTGCGACGAGATAAAGCGCGGTTTACACGCAACGATAACGGATCACCGATGGGAGAGAAAGAGGGACGGAGAAAGAGATCGAGAGTTTTCTCCGAGCTCGCGCGAGAGACGCAATGAATTTTTGAAGAATTCTGTCAATAGCATCGTCGCCGATGAATGTGGCGGCGGGTGGCGGCGGAGAGACCCGGCGATCTGCAATGACGAATTCTTTTCAATATTTCATGAGCTCTATAGACTCCGAGTCACTGTTCTTATCCCGACAACATCGATCGCCCATCCGCCGCTACTAAGTAGAATATCTTTGATAAGTCAAGCAAGTCATAGCTCGCGTTTATAGTTTAGAGAGCGTATGTACGCGGTAAGAGATTCTACGGTAATACAACATGTAAGTTTAATGGAAATTAGAAGCTGAACACGAATAGTTGCATGTTACAAATCTTTATCTAAAACGTCATTAATAAATTAAGTTCAAATTGGACTACAACCATAATCGCAAACGTTTCCGCGTTTAGGTTCTCCTCAAATGTGTTTTACAATGATTAGATTGCGATTACACGTAGGTTGAACATTGTTGTGCAATGCGTTGATGTAAAATCCTCATTTCTTACAAACAAACGTTGTTTATAATATTAGGTACTGTAATTTCAATTATAAGAATTTTGACAATTTTTTTAAATAAAAATGACGATTATTTTCATTAATAATAATAAACACCCGCGACTCGGATTATTTCATCTGTAAGTCCAGGACAGATATCTGTTTCCAAATTGCGAGCAGATGCTTCGACGTGTAGATTTACGAAAGAAAGAGAGATAGTAACGTAATACGAAGTTCAGTGTCAAGTGCGTATCGCGTTACGAGCGTCATCCGATCTTTCTCGTACCGAGAAATAAAACTCCGATTAGAGCGATCACAATCATTTGATTCGTGCTTATCGGACGCAGCTTGTGGGAAAGAAGCGCGAGAGGAAGAGAGATAAATTGTTCGAATCGCCACGGTCAACCTGCAGCGGGAACTTTCGGGAAACTTATCTTCTTCTATAAATCAAGTTTCGAGACAAGAGAGAGAGAGAGAGAGAGAGAGAGAAAAAGAGAGTTTCATACAAATACATTCTTCTATTCAAGTGCTCTCTGCGTTAACGAGTCAGCGTAACTCGAGCGTGATAAATTCCGAGTAAACGTCTCATTAAGCGCCGAGTCGATTGTATCTTTTAAGAAGGAGTGAAGGAGAAGGTGGCCTTAAAATACATTCGGAACGCGCGCGTAATCGCGATTGCCACACTCTCTCGCCGAGGTGCTCGCGCGCGCGATCTCTCTCGATGACGAGGGGGAAGTTTTCTGCAAATGTTACGAAGACTCCGCGCGCGCACACGGGACTGCCCACAGCTGTTCCTATAAATAACAACCCCCGATTTGACGCAACCACGCGAGTGCTCGCGGCAAAGCAATTCTGCATCTTCTCTCGCGAAAGCGCGGCAACGTATGGTTATTGACCCTCGTCGTAACGCGCGCGCAAGCCGGGTCCGGCACTATTTCCGTTCGCGAAATAATGGGCCGAGCGTCGTAACGTGTGATTTAAACGCGCGCAGGATAGACCGAGGAATCCTCGCGAAATCGGCGCGCCGACTGCGTAATCCTGTCGGTGTGCAGAAGAAACTCTTGGAGCTGAATATTTACACGCACACTCCGTGTAAATAATAAAAAATCTCAAAGTTTACACGAAGTTTCAAGACATTATATTGTCTCTCGCTTTTATATTTTTTTTAATTGACATTTTCGTTAACTGTGTAATAAACGTGCTCTTACATCGTCAATTTTGTTTTATCTCGTGAAATATTAAAAAAATTTATGGAAATTAAAGACAAACTTTTGATATTTGTAAATCAACGAAGTCCGAAATTATGCAATTACGTTGTAACGTTGCACGCGGTAAATGAAAATCACGGAAATGACGAAACGCGCAACGGTTTTTAGCAAAACACAGTATTACGATTGGAAATTAGATTATTACACACATGGCACATAATTACGTTCTGCTTGATGCAAAGCTTCATTCGCGGCCAGCAAAATGCAATAAAATATATTGTACAATGAAGTGGGGGATTTATTCGCAGATTACATTATTCATCACGCTCGAAAGATTAAATCTCCATAAATTATTTGACGCACCAGCGATACTCATTGGCGACGTGAGCTCAAATAGCCGCGAAGTGTATATGAATTACATGAGTAATGTGCGGTAAGCATTACCGCACGCAATCTATGTCCAATACGCGCGTCTCTTTCTCTAATCTACTTCTTGTGTGTTATGTATTTTTATAACACATTGAAATTATACAACATTATCGTGGTCTCCGTAAAAGCTATTTCGATCGCAATTACCAAACCGCAGTGCGATAATGAAAGGAAGCAAATTCTATGTTCTATCGTCCCGCCTGTAAAAACTTCAATCGCAACGCTTGTTCCACTTAAAGCAGCCGATATTAGAGATTCATCATTTCAGCGGATTGATCGATCGCGCGACAACAATTCTTCGCGCACGTAACACCGCAACAACGTACGATGTAATGACGTTTTTATCGGTAAGAGATCACTTGAGACCACTCCGCGCATTACCGGGGCTTCAACAGGGATCGAGTACCAGGCTCTTACGGATTTTCTACTTGATTTACAGAGCGGCGAGGCGTGCGCTGGCGCGAGGAGAGCGAGAGCGCAATCGATGATGTCACGCACTTGCGGTTGATAGCCGCAATCTCTCTGCGAGGTGCGCCGGCACGATCGACATCCGAGATTCGGACTTCGTCGCGCTGCATCGCGTTTTATAGCGCGTTTTACTGCGTGTGCTGTGGCTGACCAGTGGTAGCTCTCTTTCTTCTCTATCTCCCTCTCTCTCTCTTTCTCTCTTGATCGTGTCTCTTCTCGTACGCATCGCTGTTCCTACTTGCTCCTCTGGCCTCCTCTCTTTTCTCCGTAAAGGAGGCACGACCAACGGAGAAGGGTCATGGCCGGACATCGTCTGCCGTATTCTCTCTCTTTCGCTCGATGCTCTACACCCACACTACATCTGTTCTACTCGCGGTACGCTTCTCCGTCCTCGCTCCCATCTCGCTAAACTCTCGTAAAAGTTGAAGTTTACTGTTGTGCGCCGAATATGAGCCATCGCTGTTTCGTCAACGACTTTTCCGTTTTTTTTTTTTTTTTTTTTTTTTTTTTTGCAAATGATGAGAAGAAGGTAATTTTATCGCAAATGAATCCATTATCTTTTATTTATACTCCGAGCGTAAAAAAAATTAATGAATTTTGATTGTGTCTCGAAATACAAGCGCACACTTGTAAATGCTAAACTAATGAATATATCGCTACGCGAAATATACATTACTTTCTTAATGTTCGTAAAAAACTACGTTTAGAATAATTATTACCGAGGAGAAATACTCAGAACCGGTCTGCGAGACTTTTGCCTAGTCACATCTCTCTCTAGAGTATCGTCAAAAGCGTGCAAAAGACCCGAGGCAGTATCGTCGTAAAAAATTTCGGAAGAATTAAAGTGTTTGGATATTGCTACCTGGAATGAACCAAACACAATATTTCGATAGTGACTCACGGGATATTGACCCCGAGCAATGATACAAGTTTTGTCAACATGGTGCAATATTTGAGGGAGTTCCGAATCTTCAATTATTGTTCGATGGATTTTATTTCAATAAAATAAGTAAAAATAAAAAGAAAATAGAGTTTACGTGTGCTTTTAATAAATGTAAAATATAAATACACTTTTGTTAGTGTATTTATCTGATAAAAAACATGCATTGTGTAAACGCTGATTATCTCTTTCTTTAAATAGATAGTCGGTTTTAGAGTACAACTAAATAAATGTCTTCACGCACGTTAGCTTCGGTAAACAGCTTTTATGTAAATGATTCACGACGCGTAAGAAGTTAATCAGTCTGAGCGTGAAAATTAAAGTGTCACATGCGAAACTCTCTTGTGTTCACTTCTTGCGTTGCTCCGTAGAATTCCTGTGGCGCAACCACGTGTTGCACTTTAGAATTCTGGCCAAGACGTTATTGAGTAGCCTGACTAGTGGTAAATTTGTTACGGGAGCTGATAACTTTGGTAACACAGTAGCTTTGGTAATAGCGATAAAGCGACCACCTAGCGATTGACTAATTTAGGTTCAAATGGTTTTTTTCTCTACGGGATAACACACATCAGGATCTGTTTACATGTTTGATGGGTTTAAGATCAATTTTTTCCGGGAAAAAAAACCAAATGTGAGATAGTTTATTTTTTTTGAAAAACACAATACTCGTAATCACATTAATCATAATCAATTGATGTTTTAATTTTATTTGTTGAAACTTGATTTTCTTGTAGAATCTTATTGAACGTCTTATCTAATCAATGTTCTCAACGTCAAGATCGAAAAATATAAAATCACGCAAGTGCATACATTAATTTACATAAAGTTGTAAAACGTATCTTCTATGATATAAAATTACAAAATACATATGATTCTATCTTTTTTTCAAGAATTATCCCACAATCTACACATTATATAGACTTCACCAGGCATAACTATTTATCAGCAGAAAGGGTTAAAATATACACATGATTAAGCTTACCTGTGTAGTTTTAAATTCTTTCACAAATATCAGTAAACAGCAAAATTTTTTTCACAGCTCTTACGAATCTCGATCTTACTCCAACAATTTCTCTATTTATTCGCAACACTCTTCGTAACTAGTTATTCGATTTACAAATAATTAGCATCGTTTTTCTTATCCCAATTCAAACTTATCTAAGACAAATTTATCGCACGTTCAATTTCTCTTATCTTTTCTTCCTCTTATCATTTTTATCGTATCAACTTTTTCAAATCAAAGCAATAAATTAAATTTACCATAAGTAGCAAATTAAGTTATTAATTCTTCGAGATTATTTTCTTGTATTATTTATTATATAACAAATCAATGGCGTTATAGAACAACGAAACGTTTTGACTGTTATTTTTCTCAGTCATATTGATATAAATTTTAAAATGTTCACACAATTACACACATCAACACACATATCATACGTCAAAATTAAATCAATTTTGATGGCCGCTAAAATATTTACTATAATTTTCCGTTACTTGGTAGTTTCGAGATTTTTTTTGTCTCGGTCGGGAAACGCAATTTTATACACTTGACGAACCGGTCTACATTGTGTGTCATCCATTGGAAGATAATTTACGGCAACCTCGTAAACAAACACAAAACTTGCGAAACAGAAAAAATAGGTAAAGAATGAAGAACTCACGATTTCGCGAAGGATGTCGTGCGCTCCTGCTGCGAAGGGCGTTCTCAATGCACAAGTAGATATCGAGAAGCACCTGTTCCTCCGGTGACCTCTCGCTAGTGAATGGTATCGCCATTGCTTCGCTAGCTTGTGTCCGATCTTAAAAAAATGCGGGCAAGATTGCACTTCGGGTTTGCGTTCGAAGTGCGCGATGATACGTGTCTCGTTTGCTCCGCTCAGATCGACGCACTGCAAATGTGAATAGAGTAATGTTCTGGATGAGTTAACTAGACACTCTCTAACAAGTGTTTTTGTTTCTCCGCGCACCGACACTGTCTCAAGTTCTACAAGTTCTACAAAATAATATCTCTAAAAGTTCTCTTGCAGAATATTAACAACCTACTCGCAAACGTGTCACACCGCGCACGTGTCCGTTCAATTTATCAGCGCACGCTCTCAACGTTCATCCTCGCGGATCGCACGTGGTCGCGCGTACGCATCGAATCTTCTCTCTATGAATCAAGGGATGTTTAGACTGCAACACTCTCTTCTTTTTCTTTTTCTATCTCTGCCGATTGTTTCAAATTTGTCTCTCTCGATAATGAATTGCTTTTCAACGTGCTGTCACTGAGAAATCGCAAGATAATTGTCTCTTCTCGCGACTGCGTGTTGATCGATTACTCGAACACCGAACTAGTGACGCGGGGCACGTTAAACTTAAAGATCGAGCGAGTGTCTCACGGGGAGAATATAAAACATCTTCGGAAACACATGAAATGTCCAATGGCTGAGTTTATCGTTCGACTAACTGCACCAGTTGGTTTCACGTCACTCTCAAGAGTATAAACACAGTGTCGGTTTCGATCTACTCCACGGAGCACACAAGATTTGTCTCGCGAGCTTGTCACGTGAGCTGTTCTCGAAGCGCGCGCAAGATGATTACTGGCAGGCGCGACGAGATCAGGAGTTTTGTTTCCGCGTTCTCGGCGATAACACGTTCTCTGTCGTCAAAGCGGTGAACTTGTCCTCTTTGGCGCGATATATCACACGCGTGTGGTTTAAGGGCGGCGCGCGAAAAGAGAAAGCGAAGCTACGACACAGGATCTCGACTGAGCTGAGGGTAAACACGTCTATTCTCCTCGAGTTCTGGCGTGGTAATGATTCTGTAGTTTCGCAGCTACTCGGCCCGCACGTTCTGCCTAGCGGCGACAACCGGCTCTCCCTCACTACGCGCGCCACTCGCGCGGCCGATTGGTTGAGCGGTGGGGGCACGTGCGCGCGCAACCCGTGGCGAGAAACGATGGTGAGGGTAGTCGATTTACCTTCGGGGTGGGGGTTGAGCGTGACAATACATTGTCTGCTGCTCTGAGTGAGCTCCGTTCGAACACTAACATTTACTGCAATCATGTGTTTGCAGTCATTGGATATACACGGTCCATTATTCAGTATGAAGAATATATCAAAATATACGATGAGTATACGATTCACAATTCTAAGGAGGATAAATACTGACTGACATAAAGTTACTGCGGTAATAACTTACATAAAAAAAAAAAAAAAATCAGTAAGGTAGATGTAAAACTCCAATAAAAAAATAATATTAAAAATCTTATCTTTTTATATTTTATGTGAAAAAGTTGCTGAGATTGTTGATGTTAAAAAGTATCACTTACAATTTTTATGTTTTAAACTTTGTTTGTATACGATATCTCGTTTGGCGGCTACTCGTTCTGCGCTCGGGAGGCACACAAGTGCATGCGGCACAGACTCGGGCAGTCTTACAAAGTTAGAGCAGAGGCGGAACGTGTAGCACGTAGCAATGGGATCTCGACGAGGGAGAGAGTGAGAGGCCACACACACACATATATACACATACACACCAGCAAACCGACGTTCGCGTGCACTTCGGAGCTGTAAAGGCGCGTATGACACGACAAAACGACACTCGAGCGCAACTGCGCAGTTTACGCGACCGAGTACGAACTCTGGAATACGAGGGTGACTGCTGCCGTAAATCGTAGAAACGTTTATGTTTCTTTCACTCAAATTAAACTTCCAGAAGGAAACCTACTTGAATACATAAGTTTATTATTTTTAATAGTAACCGAATTTTGATATCGTATAAAAACAAACACAAGTAAATTCAAAGTTGCTTGCGAATAACAATAACAATAAAGCAGGTCGGTTTCGAGCAAAGTAGATGGTCAATAATAAAAAATATTCGAGAATATATTACGTTAAAATTTAATACAATAAAGATGCGAAGCGTTTCGTACTCTTACCTGAGACTTCTTCAGTCGCGAAAAAATTACAAAAGATAAAAAAAAACAATAAAAATATTTTTTCACGACTGAAGAAATCTCAAGAGTACGAAACGTTTCGTATCTTTATTGTATTAAATTTTAACGTAATATATTCTTGAATATTCTTTATTATTGATCATCTATTTTGCTCGAAACCGACCTGCCTTATCATTGTTATTGTTAAAAACAAATACGTTTCATTAATATTGATATTTGATGTTTTCGGTAAAATAGAGAATTTTTGTGCATGATTTCCGGATTGTGTGGAGCCGCGTTTGTGTCATTCTCATACTGTTTCGTGAAAACTTTAGTTCACTTCACTAGGATTTACGAGTAGTCTGATATCGAAGTGCTCATTGGCGGATGTTCCTTTGTAAAATGCTGAGTTGATTAGTGAAAGAAAATAGGGAGGATATGTGATGTGTTATCAAAAATATTACGAATTGAGAAAACAAATTGTCGGGATAAACTGGTCGTTTTTTTTTTTTTGTCCATTATTCTCTTTGAGATTATTTGGATGTTTTTTTACAATCCTTCAACTTATCCACGCGTAAAAAAACATCTAGGCGATTTATGGTTGGTATTTAAAGAATTAAAAAAGAATTCCATCCCAACTCTAAAATTTTTTACAAACCTAATTATGAAACAAAACAATCTTTCAAGCATCTTGATTTCCCAAAACTCGTTATCGCTAAAATTTGTACGGATTAAGATCCATAAAAGTAATACCTTCCAGACTCACCTACGTACGCTCTCTGGCTCGAAAAGCATGCTTTTTAGAAACTAAAATCTCTTACGGGAAAACTGCGTCTTCTTCCCTGACTGATCCAGCGCTACATGAAGGGAAACCTGTCAAAGAGCGTTTTAGTCAGAAAATGTATTCGAATATATGATATAGAAAGCAGTTGCGGTGAAGAAAGAAATGAAATTTTGAGTCGCGATTTGACATTTCTAAAATTTCAATATCAGGCTATTCTTAAACCCTGATGAAGTGAACTAAAATGTTCACGTCGAAAATGACACAAATGCGACTCCAATCCAAGAAACCAAGTACGCACAGGAGTGTTTCATTAAACTAATTGAAATTCAGTGACAAAGTGGTACTTCAGCACAAAGTGATTGATTGTAACAACAAACATTGTAACGACAAAATTATCGATACGTATACAGCTGAGTCTCATTCTATTTTAAAGACGATAATAATACGACGCTCGGATGATAGAGAAGTGTTGGCGCTTGCGAGAGAGTTGTCACAGATTAGTAATCGCTCCGATAATTGTATGCGGAGTTAATGAGCCCGGACATGCTTATAATTAATTAGGAGCAAAACGGGACTCACGCTTAATTTCCCGATAATTTGTGACGACGCGAGAAATATATTCATAACATGCGGTTGAGATTCCTTTTTTTTTTCAGCCAATAAATGGAATGAATCGTACAGCCAATAAATGGACGAATAGAGAAACGAGAACACAATATGTTCCCATTGCGAGCGCTGATTCACAATGCATACGGCACCGGTTACTCGCCGCGCTACACAACGCGCGAGACTACATAAATAAATATGAGCATATTGGTTTGCGCGGACATGTACGGCGCGCGCGTGAAAAACGAAATCCCATATTCAGCGCGAGTTCAAGAAAAAGTATCGGTATCTATCAATGCTTATCCTCTTTTCGCTTTCGAGACTCGTGTGATCACATCGAGTTTTACAATAAATTGTACACATACGCGCTCTTCAAAAAAACATCACATCTTAATCCGTTCAACAATCAAATATCTATTGCTTTGCGCTTACACACATTTAACTTTATATTATTTCGGACATCGCGGCATAAGAATCTCATTCACAAACAAGATTGACATGCATTTCCTGCGCGGAAAACTCGAGCGCAGGAAACTTCAACCTCCATGAATTTCCACTTACTGAATTGTGCAACATGGCCACAATGGAGAAGCGTGTTAAAACAGCTTCGGAAGCGTGCGCGCCTCTTGAATCGAAGAGCGATCGACGTCTGCTCTGTGTGTGAAAGATGAGACAGAGAAAGAGAGAGAGAGAGAGAGAGAGAGAGAGAGAGAGAGAGAGAGAGAGAGAGAGAAGAGATTAATGTCAGAAGTGATGCGTAGGGAGAGACATTGTCATTGGATATCTGATGTGGGAGTTAAAGGCCAGGTGAATCTTGGCGCATCGGGGATGACGTTACAGAGAGATGACATTACCACTGTAGAAACTGGAGTCTCCGCATGTATGCGCTGGGATGTGGTGCGTACGTTCACGTTGATATCGGGCGGCAGATCGATATGTAGCGAAATAAAGTTACTATGACGTTCATTGACTCATGCCGAAAAATTATAGAAACCAAAAAAAACGATTTTGATTTTTCAACTATTCAGAATTTTAATTTAAACTTTCTACAAGTTGAGTAAACTGAATATATTGTTGAACAAAAAAAACTAAATAATTAACCTCTTCTTACGGATATCTTTAGTCTCTCTTTCTTTTTGTCTTCATAATTAACTCTTTAATTAAAAATACTTGAGATAAGAAGAGAAGGGTATATAAGTGATGAGAGAGGAATGTTTTATAATTATTATTACATTCATTTATTTTAAACTCGTTTCAATCTGAGAGTCTCTTCCTGATGTAAATCATTCGATAAGCTTTACGCATCGCGAACTCACCGTGCGTTCTTGCTTGAAACTGTTCGCTGCAAAGAGGAACTGCTAGTAGTAGTTGCAAGAGAGGCGCCGCTTCTCCGAAACCAATTGTCTCAATGTACGTGAAAGTTAAAGAGACGAGTTCAGAGCGGGAGACGAGTTGATTGTGCCCTCATTATACGAGAAGTCGATTCGCTTAACGAAGTTAAACTTCGTTGCGAGAACTTCGAAGGATATATTTTGGTATTCAATACTTTTATTGCGCGAAGTAACGAATTTTATGCGAACTATACAAAGAGAAAGCGCGCCATTGCGAGAAACGTACGAGATATTGCGCAATATGTGGAATTTCACAAGTATCGATAAGTAAGATTGAAGCACCGCATAATGAGCAAAAGATACTCGCGAGCATGTGTAAATCGAGAAAAACTGGTCTCGAGTTACTGGCTTTTTACTTTCTACCCGGTGATAACGTACGTTGCATCTCGTCGTTGAAACGTATAAATTATTTTTTAACACGAATTTGCTTCTTATCACACTTTCGATAATCGCTTCTCAGTCGCTTATCTAAACAATATTGTTCATATAACATAGTTACAAATATCTGTGATCAAACCTTTATATAAGATATCTTCCTTTTTTATTACACAGCGCGATACGCTCTTATCAGTCCCACTTGAGGAACGTTCATCATTGCTCGTAAAGAACCGTGTTTTGTCTGACGTAATATAAACAATACTCACACACGACTCGTAACTATCTTTTAAATAAACACTCTCTTCAGAGACTGCGATTTTTTCGTCAAGTTGGAAAAATCGTATTGAATCTTATAAGCCTCGGATGCAAATGCTGACTTGATAATTGCTTTCGCGATATCTTTGAATCGACGATCGGAGTTCGTGTCGAAGGCACTTCTCTGCGGTAATCAACATTAACGATCCTCGAATTTAGCGGCCTGGAAATGTCGTGCGCGAATCAACAACAACCCTCCACGTCGTCGCCACAACCCTCTTCGCGTTTCGTCATCGTTTTATTTCGGAAGCACATCGCGTCGCGGCAACGCAAACGCCCGCTCCGGTAGCGGCCGAGATTTAAAACCGGTAGCACCGTACACGCAAACCGGGCTGTATATTTTTAGAACGACCACCGCGGTTGCGTGGGCGGATGCTGGTCATCGGTCCGGGAACCTGTGCTACTTTGTTTCGAGCGCGGGCGCGTCGGGGATACCGCGCGATCACGACGATCCCCGGACGATCGGCATTCCATGGCTCTCCGCGGTCCAGTTTGGCAACGTAAAAATATGGCGACATACGACCTCGCGATATTCGAGCTAAACGCTAAACTCTGTTAAGCTGGCTGGTGATAATAAATTATAACGCGCGCGTGTAACCCACGTCGTCCCCGCAACTAAGCTAACTGCGCTATATCTCCATTTATCTGACGGAATGGGAGGGCTCATCATTCTGTGCATATGTACACGTATCTATTGCTGGAATAAGCGTAATCATCAGCTGTAACTGTAATGGCTGAAGGCGACTTTTAATACGCGTTAAGAGATCTTAATAAAAAAATACACACACACGCGCGCACACACACACACACACACTGTCTCTTATAATTAAGTTAATTAGTTTCTAGACTTGATGTCTGAAATTACGAGAATATATTTAATATTTACCAACATTTAATATCTACTATATTTAATACTTACAAAATTGCACGCAATTAAAAACGAAATTTATTTGAAGAGTACACTCGAATTTGTACCGTGTGCGTCGTGATCGTCGCCTAACTTCTTGAAATCAAATCCGCGCAAAATACTTGAATGATTCATAAACCGAAACCGCAATACATACTTACCTGTTTAGTCAGTATGGAAACCGGAGGAGGAAAGATCCAAAGTTTAAGGTCTCCACGATTAACGAAGCGCCTTAATTATCGAGGCAATTATCGCGACGGGAAAGAGTGTTATCGCTCGTCGTGCGACACGCGTCTACCGTGAACATGTTTGAACGGGTTTCATATCCCCTTCCAGTATTACGGACAGACTTGCTCTTACGAGGTTAATGGCAAGAGCAGCGTTATTAAACGACCGCGACAATGAGAGTGACCGACAAGAACGTTGCGTTTGACACAAAAAAAAAAAAAAAAGATATTTCATTACACTGTCAGAAATTATTATTTATTTCTGTCAGAGCGAAATTACACGCGTAAATTTACTTCATAAATGATGCATAAAAGTACGTATGTATCTTGTATTTTTTGTTATCTTTGTCGAAATAAAATTTGCTTGCGAGTAGTCAAAGATAGCGTGGTAGTAAAAAAAAAAAAAAAAAAAAAAAAAGAATTACCATCCGAAGAATGACTCAACTTATCAGGTTGATGTTATGAATTGCATTTCTTATCATTTTTATCGGATCGTTGGTGCGTTCACCCTCCCGGGCAGTTCATCGAACCAGATTTCGCGCGCTCGGTTTGTAATATTTCTGCAAATATTATATGTGTTCGGTCGGTCGAATATATCGGCAATAACACGCATTTCCTGGATATTCTGCGACCTCATTCCACACACGTGACTCGTGATAACAAACGAAAAAAATAGGAAGCCGGAAAATCGTAGGCACGCATTTCTTTTGTAATCGTACATGTGCATCCGTTTGCGTTTTAAATATTATTCGTGTTTCTACACATCTAGAAGTATAGCGAAACGTTAATCTTATCTAACAATAACTAAATTCAGAAGCGACAGAACGCATTAAGTGAATTACGCAAGATGTAAATATAAAATATCGCGCAGCTACTAAAGTAACGAGATAAAATTTGAAGGAAGAAAAAGAAAAAACGAAAGAGCTATAAAAGACGAAATACAAAATTAATAGTACTCACTAATTATGCCGAGGAGTCTCCGCGTTACTTCTCTCCTTTGTCCTGGAATTTGTCGTCGACGATCTTTTCAGTTATATTTTACTGCTCTTTTCAGGAGTAAAATATAACGTGTCAATAAACTTAATGTTATTAATGTTATTAAAACTTGCTTTGTTACAATTTGATATTATTATTAACTTAAAGTTTGTTTCTCTTCCAATCGATTAAAGGGAAAACCGAATGCATCAAATCAGAAATTTTCAACACACTCAAATTTTGTTCAAGCATGAACAGTCCAGCGCTATCTCTGACTAAACTTTGAAGAAATGCAAAATGTTCTGTAAAGCGATAATAAAAAGTAAAAAAACTATATAAGAATTGTAACAGCTCCACCAAATTTATATTCGATAATATGAAATACACACATGCGTGTACCGTTTGTATCGATAATATCTAATTATTCGATAGAGTTAAATAGATATGTAAATAGAAAAAAAAAAAGAAAAGACATACACGATTTGAGAAAATATAAAATATACACGTTCGTTTTCAGTATATAACTTACGTAAATTGTGTCGGTGCAAGTGACTTTTACATATACGGATTTACAGCTGCAAGTGTACGACTAATATCCGCAATTTTGTAATTTTAAGACATCGCCTACGTGTGCGCTAAGTGCCGGAGTGAAAGAACTTCGTTCCGAGAACGTTCCGTAACATTACTCACGAAGCTGGTATATACATTGATGCGCATATTACGATGATTTCGACGGATAAATGAATCCTCCAGTGTCAAGAAAAGGGAAAAGCCGCTGCGAATTAGTTTCTCGAACTGCAGAAAATTATACGAAATTAACTACATTCGCCGCGCATCGACATGTGTAATTATCGCCTCGGTTTTAATGTTACCGGCGACTGGTGCAAATTAGCATTTCTGCCGTCGCGAATGGAAACGAAAGCCTTCATGTTCTGTGCTCATTATCGATATCGATCGATTCAGACGTGAATAGTGTGTAATTTTCACCGCGGTGAAAATATCTACGCGAAATGTGAAAAGTAATATAAAAATAACCAAATTATAACAAAAAAGTCGCTTTGTATTAACAAATTGACATAATAACCGTGTGTACAAAACGACAGATCGTCCTCAACACCGGAAATGAAAACTTCGCGAGGGTGTTTGCGGATGTGGTAAGAAAATCGCCGCTCTTTAGCCGCAAGGTTTCTTGTCTGCCACGTTCTTGTGGTTTTTTCAGACGAGGCAACGCTGTGAACCGTCACGATAAATATCGAACGTAGTTATGATCGTGAACAAAGCTTCTGCGCAAAATTTGTTTTTATCGCGGTTTGATCGTCCGGGGATACGTTTTTATGCGCGCGACGGAACGAGTTTAATAAACGTTTCAGAACAATTTTGGTTTTTCGCTTCTGGCGCTGACGCCGTTTCAATTTTACGCACGACGGCGGACTTCGATTTGTATGCTTTCTTATTGACAAACACGTTCAGACCGTTAAAATGATATATTAACGCACAACAATAGAAAACGTTTCGAAGTGTCTTATAAATTATTGAAATCTCTAAATTATTGAAATCTCTTTGACGATATATCATCGATCGACAGCTACTTATTGTTAGTGCGGTTGTGTCGAACACGTATATAATTCGTATAATACAGAAAAAAAAAGAAAAACTTTGCAATTTTAATATCACTCACTGTTGTTATAAGAATAGACAGGCAGGGACTGGAACTCAGAAACAGATTAGAACGAAAGACCTGTCCTTAGTTGAACCGATTGTGAGTGGCCGGCTTTGGGCGTGTCGAGAAGACAGTATGGTGCAAAAAAACCCAGACTTTTTTTCTGACCAATGAAACAATCATCCATGATCTTGCCGTGATGCAGCAAGGTGGAACAATGCACACTACCTGATTGGCGCAGTGGCGTCAGAACACGCCAGAAATTCTGGCGTTACTTAGGCTGCGTTCGGAAACACCACTCGTGCAAACGAGCGTCGTTCTATTTTTGTTTTATATATCTAAAGAGCGATAAAGTGCACACGAGTGACTTTTCTGAAAACAATCTTATTGGTAGACACATACTAGTCGACAATATTGTCGGTAACCGTCTAAACATTTTGCGATTTTCTCTTTTCGCGCGGCGAGAATATGCGTCGACACGTGGCCACTTGTTTGAGCTGTTGAATTAGAAACAATCAAAAATTAGAACTGATAATAAGTAGGTTTTGCTGTACATCTATATCGTCATTTTATGCGCGTGTGTACATATAAAATAATAATACAACATAATAATATAACATAATATAACATCGGAATGCGTAAGAAGAACAAAGTGACAAAGTGATATTTTCGTACGTTTTATTCACGTTACGCATTGAACAATTAAATAATCTTGGGCTTTTATCGCACTCGATTATCGAGCACCGCAGTCTCGGTTAAACAAAGAGATAACACCGTTTAAATATACGTAATTGCACGTTGTTTATGTACAAACATTATTCGCGTGGTCGATCGTTGACTCATCAAGAGAGCTTACATCTGGCAAATTCAGCGAAATATCAGGCAGGTTACTCAGAAGCGGGATGAATCAGAATGTGAACCTGATTTTTTTCAAAAGAAACAGGTTCTGCGCGTCTGAGGAATAGGGATCTCGGTGATACACGCAGGTATATGACCGTTTTCGCGCCCGAACGTTGACGAGAATCGAAACGAAATCAAGAGCGGTTCCCGCTATAGCGCTTTAAGAAGGCGATGATTCATCCGCAGAAACGAATTAACGAACGTAGAAAAAACCATCGGTAGCGCGCGCGGTTTCTTACCGCACACTCGCTGCGCCCATCGCGTAACCTCATTATGAGTGCGTGGCTACAGCTTCGGCTAGTCACGCGATTGAGAACGAAACGAGAGACGAGCGACCCTCGCGGATTCCATTGGCGAGAATCCTTTGTCTTTCGGCGCTGCGCTATCAAGGTCAACAGTCGGAGGGATTTTAATTGCTTGTTGGAAGCGCGCTCGCCTTCGCAGAATCGCGTGCATCTCCGATATGCAGTGCGAGCAGATATTTCAAATGTTCGCGTTATTAAACGGAAATAATTAAATTACGAATATTGTTAAAAACGCATTGTTGAGAGTGTTGGTAAAAATATTATATATAGAAAAATTTGTATCTAACACAGAGATTATACTTCTAAAAACATAGATTTAAAAAATTGAGAGAGAGAGAGCGCGTGTGTGTGTGAGCGCGTGTACGATTCTACCGCGTAGTTTGCCTTTTTTTTTTCTACCTGCAATTTATTTGCCCTTTGTGTTCTTTTCGTCCCATTCCTTCGTCGCTTTTTCAACTGCAACAGTATATTTTTGAATATTCTGTTCTGTGAAGCATAGCATTACTCTCGTCAGAGAGGGAGGACTTATATAGTTTCTTTTTCTTAAGTTATCTACGACGTTTCGGCGGACGCGTTTTAGCTTAAACAAGGCGTAATTAAGAGATATTGTGCGGCGGACGACTTCCGGTTCGCGAACCGGA
>QVOA01015358.1:0-14573 GCA_014825685.1 Pseudomyrmex cubaensis
ATATAAATTTATATATATAAATTTATATATATATGTATATTTATATATATATTTATATATATATTTATATATTTATATATATATATATATATATATCGCCGTTTGCTGAGGCTGTTGTCTTGTTATATGTAATATAGTAATTCATTTTTACATGAAAGCGAGAACTCCATTCTACTTTTTGGATCTCTAATCAAGCTACAAAAAGATTGGCATAAGATCAAAACGATCCGTGCTCTTTCAAATATGTCGCAAATTATGTCGCAAAATCATACGGCAAAATCGTATCGATGTAGGTTTAAGTTTGAAGAAGTCTAAATTTGACGTTTTCTGTACTAAGTCCAACGTACAGTTTTAAAAACTGATAAAAACAATACACTGGTGGTATCGCTAACTAAACAAAATCGATAGCAATTATGGACTCCAGTGGACTTTGTACCGAATGTTCGCTTCAAGTTTTAAAAGGGTAAATACATAAGTTGCTTATGTATTAAAATTTCTCTTTCTCTCTGGCGAAGTGGTGGTATCTTATTGGTTTTTTATATCTTTTAATGTTAGATAAATACAGGAATAATACTTTTTCCTTTGATCGATTTCTACTATTGTTTTCTTTTTTTTTTTAATTGGAGTGAGCATTTCGGTATAATATAGAGTTCACGGGCGGCAACTCACAACAATATTGATAACAATTCGTTTGTGCAGTTTAATTGAGCAACATAGACAATTGAGAAGAAATAACGATGACATAAGAATGGAATGGAGCAAAAATGAGAGGTAGCATCGAATAATAAATAAGAATAAGTTGAATGTGTGTGTCTGTGTACGTGTGTGTGCGTGTGCGCATAAGCTCTATGTAAAGATAAATTTACAACAAGTTTAACGACAAATTTGGGCTTATTTTCAAACTAGCGAAGAAAGCCGAAATAATCTTCGCTGACATGTAAAAAAAAAAAAAAAACAGTTTGGAAAATAGTTGAACATAGTAGAAGTAGCCGCGAGGAGTGTTGTATAGAGTTTGCACGATGATATTTATGTGACTTTTGTCATAATTTAATGAACCGGTGTTCATTTGAGAGAATACAGTGGAAAGTCGTTCCCAATTGTCATAATTGTCCATAATTATATATATAAATATATATATATAATATATATATATAATATATATGTATAGTATGCTATACATATTATGGATACTGTAGAATAGTATGAAGAGAGTTACTATTTTCTTCACTCTTGAAAGTTGCTCTCAAATAGACACCAACATTGCTCGTCAGATAAAACCGTAGCATAATATAATTGATTAACAATGATAAGATAAGTCTAAGTAAACTTATCATTGTTTTTCACGAACGAGCCTTTAATTATTGATTTAATTAATTAACTATTGTTACTTTAATGTTACTAAAACATTAGAGACTTCATCTCGCCTTATACTTTGGTATGTGTTATATGTTCGCACGTTGCACATCTCGTAATCTTTAGCTTAAGAATCAAGTATGCAAGATCACACAAATTAGAAATGCAAGCTTTATTCATTATTACTGGCATAACGATGCGGGGCGTTTTCGCGGATGAAAGTAAACCGGATATCCGTGTCTGGTGTCCGAGATAAGCCGAGATATATTATGTCTATTACAGATAAATGACTCTTTTGATGACTAATGTACGTTGAACACACATGGCATTAGACACTGGCTGATAACAAGGCCTTGTAAAATAGTGCAAAAACAAAAAAAGAAAAAACTTGGTTAAAATTTCACATAAAATGCATAAAATCATCTAACTTCGAAAACATTTGTAACATCAATTACGTACTAAGTAACGTACTGAGCCCTGATTAGCTATAAGAATATCGTGAGAAAAAGAGAGGGTTATTATCATAATAAGCTGTAACTATATTAATTAGTTATAAGAAATTGTTCTGCTGCTAATAATGCCAAATCTGAAGGAAATTCCGTATTTTTACTCTAATCTTGTGTGTGTTTGTGTGTACGTGAGAGAGAAAGTATGTGTGTGTGCAAATCTATTTCAGTAATCTTCTGGAACAATAATACAAGAAGCGAGCCTTGTAAGTCACTGTACAATCCAGCATGAAAATAGGGAAATTAAATATTATATAGAACGTGTACATAGAGAGTTATCTTATATAAGATAAATCTATGTTGTCGAGTCTCGCACACAATACTATTATTAATTGTAACCCATTAATATTATATAGTTAGAATCATTAATATGTCGACGTGTTTTTAAATTTATTTATTTTATTTTTTTTTTAATTATGCGAGCACTCATAAAAACTCTTGCTTTCTCATATTGCAATCAAATGTTTCTAATGCAAATCGATCGCAGTTGTATCCGATTAGTCAGTATTAATAATGATGACAGTTTACGCAAAGTATCTCTCAGATATTTTGCGAAAAATTTCTTCGTTAAATCATCAATGATACGGGAACGTAACCTGCATTAATGATTCTAATCATGTATCTATACATTAGATTTTACGAGACATATAACATTGTCGAAGAATGTGAACATAAAAAAGTGGCACAGCTGGACCTTAACCGATCAGTAATATTTATTTTATTTATAATTAAGAAACAAAAACACGAAAAACATTAACGTTAAGTATATATTCTCGATCTACTCGCTAGAAGCAGCGTTGTATAGTGTTAAGTATATCTTGTCGGGATATTAAGTATAAAATAATTAACTTTATTTTATCATCGGCGCGATCAAAAACAAGAAAAAAAACAAAAAACAAACATTCACGCCGGGTCGGTCGCGCCGATGATAGCCACGATGATTTTTCATTATCTATAAATTTCTGTCTCGAAATGAGACAGTCATCGTAGGCACACAGCCGGGGATAGTAGTAGTTTTATGTTGACGTGACTGAAGGTAACGCACCACCAGGAATTATTATGAATAAGAAGAACAAAGGAAAACATTAAGATATATTATTCTCGTTGTTGAAGACGCGCACGGGTACCAAATGTGAGCAGTGAATAATGATGATAATAAAAAAATAATAATATAATAATAATAATAATAGTAATAATAATAATAATAATAATAATAATAATAATTGTAGGATTCTTTAAAGCGTCTTATGACTGTCGGTGATACGCGAAGAACGAAGAAATTATTATGTTTCTGCGTGTGTGTATGTGTGTGTGTGTTGATGCGTGTGTATATGCATGTTTAAGCGATATGTAGGAGGAAAACAAAGGAGGAAAAGAAAATGATAAATTTTCAGCTTCATTACTGTGAAGGTCAAAGTTACATATGTATAAGGAACACATAATTTATATTTATATATCTGCATATATATATATATATACATTATATATATTACATAAACATGCGCACATCACAAGGTTACATAGTGTAATTATCGTATTTACGTATCACATTACTTCTTAAAACAGCTACGTTATATAATAATAGTAATAATAATAATAGCTTTATTAAGTGCAACAACGGCATACATAAAAAGGTGAAACAAATAAGACATACATAAAGGTAAAATCAGAAATTACAAAACAGTTGTAGACCTATATATAGGTAATAAGTCTACAACTGTACATTGATACAACTACAGATACAACTCTAAACATTGCTATACAACTGTACATTGCGAGGCTACAGCTATATAACAAGCTGTTCACAAGTGAAATTTATCTACCTGAAATTTACAGTATGTATTTCGAAAGGACAAGTGCATCTACTTTCGACGTCGAGTTTTCTTCAAAGCGGAAACAATTCAAACGCGTTGCGTTTACACGCGTAAACAAGTCACGGTTATACATATCACGCAATAACTTTTTGCAATAGACAAGTTTCGTAATTTTTTGGTGTTAATTCGCAAAGATGCAAGTTCGCAAATTCGTTGATTCCATTTTGCACGTTTTGCGCGATTAGCAAGAGACAAATTCGCAAAGAAAGAGTTTTCTCGAAAAGAGAGTGTGGTTTTTATTTCCACAAAATTTCGTTAGCACGCGTCGAAAGTAGAAGACACTGAGACTTTTAAAGATTCGAATTTTAGCCCCTCGAAAATGTTGTAAAGTATATAAGCGCAACTACATCCCTAAGTAAGTTTCACTTAAGACGAAGTATCTGTTATTATATATAAAATATGCGAAATGCATAAGGTTTCAAAGTGTCAGCTTTAAGAGTGCCAGCATCCAACGGATGAGCCGTCAATAATTATCGTGAATTAATGTTCGACACCAGCGTTACGGGTACAGTCTGTCGTATAAAAATTCCGATTTCGTCTCTAATTCCTAAGGAGCGAGCACACTCACGAGTATGCATGACGCGAGCAAGTGTGCTATACCAATGAAATATTTTAAGACGAAAAGCCTGCCAATGAGAAGAGAAATGAGCGCGGTGAGTCTGGATGAGACAATGAGGTATCGACGATCGGAAATTTAGTAATTAATAACGTCGTAAGAGTAACGCTTTACATAGGCTAAGTCAACTCGTTTTGTTGTTGATGAAAAAGATAAATTAGGTTTAAAATAAAAAGATGAATTAGGTTTAAAGTACGCGAAGTGACAAAAAGAACAGAGACAAAAAAAAAAACCACCGGTAGATCGAGATGGGTAAACTCTTCATCTCTAGAATGTTCAATCTCTCGAGTTCGTGGCTACACGCGCTACTTTTCTGTTTCTTCTTCTTCTTCTTCTTCATATATACTCCTCTCGATAATGTACTCCTCTAACCCTCTAACTTAACGTTCAATTAGCATTAAGAAACAGGGACGATCGTTAATATTTAATTACATAAGTCGATCTACTGTGGTACGGTAATTTAGGTAATGTCATGTCTCTTTTAAGCGAGAATTGTATGCGACAAAAGAGATAAAAAAAAACAAAAAACAAAAAAAAAAAACAAAAACAAAAATAAGTGATAGATCTCATCGCTCTGTCGAAAAGACAATAATGGGGCATTAAATTTCTTTCGTTGGAATCGAAATGTGAATATTCGACGGTTTCCATTGCAACCATATCAATCGCGTGTTAATCCACGACTCGGTTCACACACCATGTTGTATCGATTTACAAAAAAACAAAAAAACAAAAAAAACCACATTCTGCTTTAAATGTTGTAGTCTCTCACAGCGGCAGCTATCTATATTGAAAAATTCGATTTTTTTATTGTGTACTTGAATAAAATGTACTAATGTTATACGAAAAAAAAAAAAAACTGCCGTGTCCATTCTTCATTAAACAGGATTTATTTTGTTTTTCTATTTAAATCTCGTAATATACAGTTTTTAGTTTACAGTAATATACAGTCGCGTTATCTTTCACGCGTGTGTTAATCTTGTATTTATTATATTTATTTCTGAGAATTATACATTGTGTAAAAATATTGTTTACGCGTTTACGCGTACGAATGGTTCAGAAGTATATTTTTTGCTAACGGTTGCATTTTAAAAGAAATGAACTCCATTTTACCATGGAGCTTCCGCGTTTGTGCGCCTTCGTAGACAAAGCAATAAATTCACCACATACGCAAATTTGTAATTTATTTTAAACACACAAACGAGTCAACTGCCGTAATGTGCTTGCCGGCATAGTTAAATAAATTAAGAAAATTCTTCAAATTGTCGTATATATGTACATATATATACATATGTATATCGATAAAAGAAACATAAAGAAATGATATATTGACGGTGTAAATAGAATTATGTGTAAATATATATATCGAATAACAAATATATCTCCACAAGCGAGAATGTTAAGCGAGACGAGAACTGATGTCGTGGATTAACATCCTATTCCGTGTTATAAGTATTGTAGAATTGAGAATGTGACTGATTAATGAGAATTTTACGCTCTTCTACGAGTCGGAAACAAAAGTTCGAAACGTAACCCATTATATTCACTCGCGACAAGAGCGATTTATCATTCATGAGACCGCTAAAATAAACATTCGTTTAATTAAAAATAACAGAGGTTTTCGAAAGAGTGCGAAAAGAAACGGGAAATCAGACACGGAGGATTCAAATTTTTGAACTTCTAAGAATCTGTGAGAAGATTTAGTCAAATTTAAAATTAAAAAAAAAGTAAGAAGAAAGTTTTGTATATATATTAGGATCAAATTGAAAATTTTCAATTGTATCAGCTCATCGAAAAGGTAATTAAAAACAGGCTGATAATATTGTGTAAATTTTCTCAAATTCTTAAAAGTGTTGAAAAAGATGGGGAAAAAAAAAGAACCAGACCGCTTTCTCTGTGTTAAACTGGCTATCTTAAATCTTACCGATGGCTGTAATTACGACTCTCTCGCGGAAACAACACGAAAATTTGTGTATCTTAAGAAGCCTCGAAGCAGTAAGAATCCTACCGTTTTAGAAAGAAAAATTCCCCGTGTAAACTTTTTCCGTATCTACAAGTGCCTGACGCTTCGTCCGCGCGTATTTATCGTCTACAAATGATGCAACAATGCACGAATAACCGCTTTCGAAATTCTAAAAAGAGCGAGGAAACCAGCGATCGAGGAGAGCTTGAGCGTAGAGAATGGCGTAGGGAGGTGGTGGCGATTGTGTAGATAAGTATCAAAAAAAAAAAAAAAAAAAAAGATGATTAAAGTATAGACGGGTAAATATTTACTTGTTAAAGAGAATAGTGGCCCATTAGAAAGTCGGCGGATTCTTGGCGGATTCTTTCGCGCGCTGAAAGTAAAAAAAAAATAAAAAAAAAAACTGAAGATGAAGTAACACGATGAATAAAATAATAATATTAGGGAGTACGGAAGGGGATGCATAAATAAAATATCTATATATATACACATATAAATGCATATATATTGTGTACGAGATAATATATATATTTATGAATTTTTTGTCGGTCAAGTAAGTTTTAAGCGAACATTAAGAGTAAGTTTTAAGCAAACATTAAGGATCCCATAATTGAATGTGTGTTCTACATGATCGTGGTACTGTGAATCTATTATTATTATTATATTTTATGAGGTCTTAATCACAAGCCAGGCACAATAGATGTATATCATTGTACGTTAAATATTAAAAAGAAAAAAAAAATTACAGTGACATGTTATAAACAAGTGTAAACACGTATGAAAACAGTCTATATGTCGTGTATCTAATTATACGTATATCGTAGCAAGTGGTTTATGAAGTGCTTGTTATTGAGCAATGCTAATGAAAAAGCTGAATAATAATTATTGGAAGTAAACGTTGTTCGTTCGAACACACTGTTAATCGTTTTGGACAATAATTTTCTTTCGAGAAAAAGCGACGCGTGTGTGGTCATGTCATTTCTTTCGAACAACATTTAAAGAGATTCTAATGTAAATTTTGTAGAAAAAAAATAAAATCGATATATGAATAGAAAAATTAAAGTTTTATATAATTTTGTATTAAGAGGTACACAGTTTGGCGTCTAATTCTAATCATTTTCTTCTTAAGTATTTAAATTATTGCACAAATTAGAACATAAGTGACGAAAAACTCCTTCATTTACATTGCTCGATATCTGACATTACAAAGTTGCGAAAGACGAAAAGAAAGAACACCACTGTAATTCTCACTTGAAATTTGTACACACAGTACATCTTTATACGTCGTGAAATTGCGTTGTACAAAACCTCCGGTATTTTGTCTGTAAATCGTGTTTCATTTTCTAAATGAATTGTATACATTTGTCCGAATTTAGCTTTACGTCTCGCTCTATCTGTTTTTACGTTTAATGAAATTAATACGTTACTAAATGAAATCCAGTGTTTATATATACACACATATATATATATATATACAATTCTTAATTATAGTAATATTATCGTTAATAGTGTATTTGCTTCATGCGTAAAGAGATTTTTATTTCATAAGAGCGAATTTGTACACGCAATAGTTTTTTTTTGTTTTAGCAACCGCATCTTTGTAATTCTTTTTCAAGACGTTCGAATTCTTTGCCGCCGAGAATAATTGTTGAAATAATTTTAGCTTTTGTTAATTAATTAAGTTTACCTAAAAATACGCTTAAGTTTGGTCCCTGGAATTTTTGTAGAATATAACGATGTCGTACGATTATATATTATTATTATTATTATTATTATTATAATTATATTATTGAAATGAGAAAGAGAATAGATAAAGAATAGAAGTTTGACCCGAGTGTGTGTTAATCAAGTTACAATACATAGTGTATAGCTTGTAGTAGCCTGTCTCTGTAATTATAGCGCGAATTCTCTCTCTGTAATTAAAGGAATATTTATACGATAATAATACACAACATTTATTCTGAAGTAAGAAATTGGTGCAAGAGAAATTACGCAAGGGATTCGCTTCAAATGGGATGTAACATTTCGTGAACATAGCTTCAATCACTACTTCGAAGCAAATCGAACAGAACAGAATTTTAAGACTTTGTGTAGAGAATTTTAAGAAAGAAAAAATCACAACATCAAGTCCATATTTTGTGTAACACGCTACACAATAAATAATAAAAAAAAAAAAAAAAAAAAAAAAAAAAACAGTTCATGTGTCTCTTTAAATCTGTGTCTTATTACTTCAATGAACTATCGTATTTTTTTTCGCGAAAAGAAAAAATTTATGTATTAAAATTTAAAAAGTGTAACTATATTTTAACACACAAGACGAGTTTTATGTTTTAAAATCTGGTATCTCTATGTGTATGTGTCATTCTTATGTGTGTTTGTAATTTTGTCCTATTGAAGATTTTGGCTGATGTCCCGAGGAGTCGGCAGCGAACGATCGATGATTTTCAACATCGAATATCGACAATAAATATTGATAGTTTACCGAGTTCAATCTTGATAATAAAAATTTCTGCAAAACTGCGTTCGAGTAACGAACGTGACTTCGACGAGAGAAGTTTGAAAGAGGCAACGATCAGGCGATGAGTGTGAAAATGTTCTCGAGCACAGCTTCCATTTCAACTCGTCGATCTGTCACCACGCAATATATAAGTGCTATTATATTATGGAAAAAAAAAACAGTACACAATTACGCGCAAGAGCAACCACGCGTTTCCGACACCTTGGGCACCAGGCTCGGTCGGCGTTGAAAAAGTCCAGAGTTGCGAAAACCAACAATTAAATTCTATTTCTCTCTATTTACAGACTAGACACCAGTTTCGATGAAACAAGCCAGTAAATCGTTAACGTGAGAATTTTAATCGACATCTTTCAGCCGATCATTCCGCGTGTATCATAAAGTTAAAATCCGTATCAATGAAAAGAATAGAAAAAGAAAGAAAGAAAAGAAGACAGCCGTGTGCAGCCTAATGTTGCAGAACAATGCGGGGATGTAACTTAGAAAAATTATAAATAAATAGAAAAACTTGTAAATTATCTCGGAAAGAAAAAAACCGTAGAGAGAGAGATGTTACGACGTTAATTCCGCCGAAAAAAAAAACAATATTTCTTGTCTTAAATGTAATTCAACATTATTATTATATATATAATTGTAATCAAAACTAATTGAATTCAGAAGCCGATTTATTGGTGCACGTTGAAGAGAAAATGTAAAAATGTCGTAATCTTGCGTGACAATACATGTACGGCAAGATTGCTCAAAAAGTTTTTGTATTATAAAAATCATATTTGTAAAGCATATATGTATATATTTAAATATACGCATATACATATATACATATATGTGTGAAATAGTAGAGTATATATATGTAATGTCTCGCAACGTGTTTTAGCTGTGTACAATTACGCTCTTTTATTGGGACTTTCACGAGTCACGCTGTCATTGTATATATAAATTATTTACGTACCATAACTATATACATACATACACATACATACATATATATATATGTATGTATGTATATATATATTTCCACCCGCATCGAGTAATACCCACTGTGACCGGCATTGTCTCTTGAACATTTATGTGCGTATCTTTAATGAAGCAAAGTGACTCCACACATCCTATGTTCACGCGCGCGGCCACAATTAAAAATACGCAATTTTCTCAACGTACGGGTTATTCTCTTAACTATATTAGCCTTTCGATTAATAGTGTATAGATTTTTTTAGACCATGAAAAACCTTAGCCACGTAAGATTTATTATGGGTGGTATAGATTTAATGAAATCTCTAAATAAACTTTAAAAAAAATCTATATTACTCGGATCACACTTCATTTTCTAGTTTTATTTTATTTTTTTCAGCTTCTCCCGTTCTCTTTCTGTGAAAAAAGTGAATAGTGATATCAAAAGTTATTAATACAGATATCTCCTTCGGGAATCATAATAAGTAACTATATATCACGAACAACACGCAGTGTCAATGCAATTTATATATTTTATTCTCATTTCTCATAACTTTAAAAGTTTTTTTACTTTGTATATGTGAGAATTTATATAATTTATGTAATTTGTTATATTTATATGTATTTTTATAATTGAGAGAAACGTGGACGGAAAATCTCACGTTCCAATTCTGAGTTTCTTGCGTTTCTCTTGCGCGGCGTGATCTCTCTTTCTTCCCAGCACGTATTCAACGTACTCTAAGTACCCGTCGTTATTTAAATCATCTTCCTCCAGTACTTGGTCTATCAATTCTGCGAATTGATACAATTAGATATTTCATATTGTACTTAAAAAAAAAAAAAGTATCTCGATATAATACACGTGTATTTTTATACTACATATATATACATATATACATTGTCGTGTGTGTGTGTTGTCGCATATCTGAGTTTCAGTCAAACGTACCAACGATCCAAGAAAAATCCTCCTCCGATATCGCATCCTCGTTGTCAGTTTCGTCGAACTGTTCCCCGTGGAAGGTGTGTTGAAGTGCGTGCAGAAACTCTAATCCGTCTAGCTTCGTATTATTGTCAAAATCGTGAAGTCTACGAATTTGACAATATGCGTTAGCAACTATATAAAGATGTGTTTGATAATTTACTGAGGAGGATAAAGATTAAAGCACGTGTAACGCAAACTTCAATATTCCCAACGTACTTGAAGTAGTGGAATTCTATTTCGTCGTCGGTCATCTTGGAGAAATCAATTGTGTTGGCCATGGATCCCAAGTCTTCTTTCAAGTGTCTAAGATTTTCAGGTAAATATTCTATGTAAATATTAAAAAGAGAATACACACATATTATTGTTACAATACTAAAACATAATGATGCACGAAAGTCAACACAGGTTCTTTCTCTATAAAATAATTTTATCTCTAAAATTATAATATCTATGTCGAAATGTTTTGTGGCTTAGTGTGTATAAAAAACAATTTAAATAGTTATTATATGTACCGCTAACATACAAGTTTAAAACTTATAATTATTAATAATTTTTATTCGCACTGTCTTCTCGACTCACGTGGCATCGTGAAGAAGCTCGGAATCCTCCGTCAGCTTGATTTCCTTCTGCGGTGTGTAATGATGATGGGACACGCTGCTCCTGGGATGATGCGGCCCGCGAAAATGACCAGTCGTTAGGCCGAGACATAAACTAATTACAAATGTCGTTTTCATTCTGCTGCCTGGAAACAAATTCACGTTCCAGCGGCTAGTATCTTCCTCTTTCTCTTGTTTGCGAAACGATCGGTTTGATACGCAAACTCGAAACATTTGAGCGAGATATCACTTTGTAAAATTGCATTTATTTCGCAGCGATTTGCGCGATCAAATGCAGAGAGCGCGAAGAGAAAGAAAGAGAGATGATTGTGCCGAGGGAGACATTCCGTACGGTGCCCATCGACAATAGGACCTGCTGGGATATGTTCATCGGGTGTGTCGCCGTGGTACAGAGTGCCTACTGCTTCTTCTGAGGGTCGAACACCCCGTCGGTCAGCGACAGATGGGCGGTAGAGGGGGTCCCGGTAATTATTATGCGATTACCCACAAGCCCATTGATTTAGATTGAACCCCGGGGGGCGTGCTGCGCGATCGCGCCGGGCCCGCGTGGTTCCGATTTGTTACAAGACCACACTCGGAAACTCAAAAAGTGCTCGATGCGATCTCGGTCGAGAAACTGGCGATATACTCGCGTTCGCAATTTTATTTCAAGTCTCTCGTCTATACATAAGTCGCAGAAAATCGACCAATTACATCGGACGATTGGCCGAATGAGTTTGTAAAGTACATTTGGTTACAACATAATTTAATCGGTTTAACTTATAGACGGCCCTCTCAACGCACGCACGCGGGAAAAAAATAATAGAGTAATTACTCAAAACGCCGCCTTATTTTATCATTTCCTCGTTTATCGCATCTCACGCGAATAATATTGAACAAGCGTAGAAGTTTTTTCGATGATTTTTACTGTAATAAAAACATCTATCAATTAAAAAAAATTTACTAAAACTGATCTTACGATTTAGTGTTTATTTGAATGCACAACGCGATCGAGAATTAATTAATTACTCGCAATATCCTCGTAGCTGTTCTTACGCCGTGTACGTTATTGCGTGTATTTACAAGAACGCGGAAAGCAAATACTCACAGCGTAGGTGTTAAGAGACACATGAGGCTGACACGAATACGGGGTACTTAGGAATCAATTTTATACAGGCTTACGGTGGTCTCGGAGCGAGAATGCATATGCTGAAGGGGAGTCCCCGAGGAGTTGTCGATGCGCGCGAGAGCGGACCCCCTGGGGTTTCCGCCGCACCCCAATTCGCGAACAACCCCCCGCCGGAGCGCTCTCTCGTCTCTGTCTCGCTCTCCGGTGTCGAAATCTATAAATAATTTATATCATTTGGTCCATTCATAACGGGCGAGTCCATATGTACCTGTGTCGCCTTACAGGGGACCTGCGCCCACTCGACGTTCTCCTTCACATCATCGGGGCCAGGAAGAATCCTCCCCGGTGCATGGGTATAGGGTGAGCTTTACGGATTTGACACTAATGAGTTGACTATAGAAATACAAACGTGTCACCAAAGAAAGAGATAACAAACGAAATCTCGCGCGAGTAAATAAGGCATGTTTTTTCTTTCTTTCTCCGTTTTCCGTTCAATTGCGCATCAGGGAATAATGAACAGATAATAATCTTTCCTGAGCCAAATATTTCTTGCACTCGGAAAGATCTACCAGACTTTAAATATAATTTTTTATATATATCTATTAATTATGGTAAAAATATTGCAAAATAAAATAATAATTAGAAAAAGAAAAGTGGGAAAAATCTTATTTAAAATTTAATTTATATTTTAAGAAAATAATACTTGAATAGTAATCATATGTAAAGTGATTACTATCATCTATATAATATTATTTGTCGTTAATCATATTGTATGCGTAAACTTTCTAGAATATATTTGTTATACGAAACCTTATACATAATATATTTGTTGATGCTGACAAAATTATTAGATTTGTCGTAAACATTTTCGACAGAGTTGTAAACATACGTCGGAATTGTCATACCTATAAGCTTTATGTGTAATCAATAATATTGTCAATATCAACAAATATATTTGTTATTTAAGATCCGTATTACATGCAAATAAATTTGCCACGTTTGTTTTCGCGAAATTGCGAAACAAACAAAGTTGCGTGTTTTTCTCGTGGCAACAATATCGAGCGATCGCCCTCCGCTATATTGTGATTATATCGAAACGAGGTGATCTCGAGAGCGAAGAGGGTGATCATCCACCCCTAGTGAGAGGTGTCATAACCTACAACGCGAGAACGCGATCGGTTCTCGTTTTGCGGAATTTCGCGGACAGCGCGTTGCGCGATCTCAAATCTCCAACTTCTTTACCTTATATGTGCACGTCTCGATTCGACCGACGATCGATCCGCCCACAGAGTCGACTGCTCGATCCGTTTCTCGATCCCTTGAAATTGGCCGCTCTCGATACGGTTCGCTCGGCGACTTGAGCGCGCGACGGGAGACGCGCGTATCGACGTTTTTCCGCGGAGTTTGCGTGTTGCGCGAGTTGCTCCGCGCCGAGTTGCGGCTCTCTTTGAGCGGGCTCTCTTGTTTCGTATTTTCATCCAAATCCCTGCGAAAAGTCGGCTAATTCGATTATCCCGCTTCTTTGCCGCACGCGGTATAAGCGCGCGAATTACTTCGACTTGTCGCGGTTTCGATATCAGGACACTTCCGCTGATTTTGATGCGAAACCACAAGAATTACGTCACTTTGTTTCACAAGCCAAGTGTTTGCAATACCGTCTGCTCCGACACTTTCGAAAAAGATCTTTTTCATTTGTTAATTTCGCACGCACAAGTACACACTTTAACGAAATTTTATTGACATTGTTTTATTTTACGATATCTATGGTATTTAAATCTGAAAAGAGATTGTACTCTTTGACATTATGTGATGCAATATTTTATCTTGTCTTACAATACATAAAACTCATTCTATATTTCTTTCTACTTAAAAAAAAGATAAAAGGTTTGCTCTTAAACGCGTTTCTGAAATTCGAGTTGGATTAGGTTGCATTGACAAACATCTTTAATGTACGCTCCAAAGTGTCAAGCTTTCATCTCTTATTTGAACTATCAAGTCTATATACTGTTAAGTATTCTTAACAGTTTGAGATTATATTTACAAAAATAAACATAAAAAATATAAATTTAATATCGCGTGTAAATAAGATAAATG
>QVOA01015360.1:0-47187 GCA_014825685.1 Pseudomyrmex cubaensis
TTACTGTATGAGGTGTGGTTAAAAAACGTAGCACACATGTACTAAGTTCTTATAATATATGGCTGATATTCATAGTCGAATCTCATATTTAAAAAATGCGCTACAGCCAATGAAACGACTCGTATCATTTGAGAATGAACTTAAAACGATCTGAATTACAAGACCCGACTATGAATTGCCAGTCTATTGTTAATAGTTTATGAAATCGGAGTTGGAACAACCACGCTCAAATGCGCGTGCGTAAAAACACGACTCGTCTAACACCGATTTATACACATACATATATATCTATCTTCATTTATGCCACGCTGGCAGTCCATTCTCTGTATTAACTTTGCGGAGAGCTGCTGTTGCTCTGCTGTTTCCCAGTTTTCGCGTCGACACATCTTCGGACAGCAGTGAAGTCGAGAAAAAATGTAAAACTGTCGGTGTACGAAGTGTTGAGAGTGCAAACTGATTGTTGATAGTTCGGTCAGCACGCTCCAAGGTGGGGCAGCCGCACGAGTTTTGCGGCAGGTGCGGGCGAGTCGGACGTGCTTGTCGAGAAATTTACAGTTACTTTCATCGCTTCACGATCTCCCATCGGCGAAGTGACGATCGCGCTCATATCCGAGTAATTCGCGATTTTGTGTGGTTATTAATCCTCCGTTTAATGGCAGCCTAGTAAAGTTCGCACGGCCAGTCAGTTTTTATGTCAGACAGCGATGTCATCCGATATGAACCTGTTCGATTTGTTCAACGACTCGTTTCTCAAGGGAGAGATTAAGGACGACTTGTTCGACGATGACTATGGCGATATCGCCACGGTAAGTCCCCCCGAGATTGTTCGATCGCTTTTCGCACTCTGCCTTGCGTCACAAAGTGACTCACGAGTAGTCACCTTATCTGTCACTAGACATAAATCTAGCCGATTATGTTTACAGTAGAAAGAGCACAAGTGATAAGCCAAGAAATTCAAATTAAGTTTTGCAAGAATCAACGTGGATGTTGGGACAATAACACATGGATAGATGACAGTATATCCAAAGTATATAAATTTATAAAATTGATCTCATGTGTACCAATAAATTTGTTAACATATTACACCTTATATCATTTTGCACCAACTGCAGTGACTGTTGCAAAACCTTGTGTGAATTTCTTGGATTTTCTTTGAATTTTGTCTTTCCTCTTTTTTTAAATCTAAGAATATATACTTGAAAGTTTTGCAAGAATTAAAAATTTATTTATTTCTTATAAATATTTCTATGTAAAATGTTATCTCTGCTTGTTCATAGTTGAAAGAGAAACAAGTGGTTCATTGCTGCGATTGTTCAGAAGAGCAACGAGATTATTTTCTTTATTTCACAAAAGATTGTACAAGAGAATTACAATTGATCGCTTGATCGAGCATGTATGCACTAATGCCCTATTTCTTCACGTCTCCCGATAGCTATTCTCCAGATATATATAGATAAAGATGTACTGATTCTAGAAGATATCTTTTGGATAAAGTTATCAAGAACTTATCTAGAAGTGACGAAATTGGGCATAACTAATTATATTTTCTGTGGAAAAAGTTAACAAGCTTCACACACACATCATGAAAAAGAAGGCAGTTCTGTTACACTTCGATTTGAGTCACACGCGTCATAAAATGCAAAACAACTGCTTGTTTTTATCAGAACGCATTTATGTATGCGCGCTAAATAAATGATTTAAAGCAGCAACAAAACACGCGCGCGCGTCAGTTGAATTGTTCGTAATTTTTCACGATCGACAATTGTTCACGATGCATATTTTGCGACGCGATTCGACTCGCTAATTGAAACGTCGTATTTGCAAGTTCATTGATAAATCGTGAAAGACTGTTTTTACTCCGTGCTAACATATGGTACGGATATCGCGGCGCACGTGCGATATGCACGCCGGCGCGCGTAAGTAGATATTGCACAAGATATATCGAACGAACGGAAGTTACTCTAAATTTTTATTTGTTTTCTCAGAGAAACAGTTTGTTGTATTAATTACAATGTGTACGCAGCTGTTGCGCAAAACGGGAGATACGTAGATCACGTAATAATGTTCCAGCGGAGAATACAGCGATATATATATGTTATGTAACATTTAACGTGTAATTTTTGTTTTTAAGAAACTTGCACCTCGTTAAAAGGAACTTTTTTTGCGAATATTCATTCAAACGGCAGTGTTGCGACACGATTTCGAGACAGTTTTCTCAGATTGGAAATTTAACATATGGCGCTTTGAACGGGCCACGCTCAAAATTATCTTCACTTGTGAAAAACGGTCGTTCTTGTAAGCAGCAAGTTTTGTATGTAAATAAATTTTTGCGATCCGGCGTATTAACTGGTTCAGTTCACCGAATATAATATTTTTCCGTCTCCTTTCGAACGAATTCGACTTGGTCCAATTGATGACTTAGTCGCTCACGGGTAATGACCTTCGAACGGATCCCGTTACGTTACGGAACTCTGCCGCAACTTAATACGCCAGTTCCGCGCGCGTACAACCGACACAGATTTACAATCTTCTTTCCTTTTCACTTAAGTGTGCCGTGTGTGTATAATAATTCATAAACTCTTAATTAACGGCCTGAAATTGCATGTCTTGATAAACATGTGGGACGCTAAGGTTTGTGAAGAGAAGAGAGGCGCGGTAAAATCGTCTATCTTGCTTCCGATAAGCCTAACATCTTCACCCGCTGGTTTCAAGTGATGAAACGTCTTCGGCAAGTGAGATAAAAAACATATACAACGTCGGTCTTGATGTCGCGCGGACTAGATGTTGTGTCATTTGTCGCACGCAAGAGAGAAACTGATGCGCGATTGCGTTTTGCAGGTGGAGGAAAGTCCGACGGAGACGGAGGACTTGTTAGCTTCGATTTTGAAAATGGAAGACGACACACAACTCGGATTCAACCTGATCGACAAGGATCTGGAAACAATCCAGTCGTCTTCGTCGGACAGCGGACTGTCCAGCGCGTTGAGCCCTTCCTACGAACAGCAACTGAGTCCGTTCTTGTCGAAGGGCAACGAAGAGGAGCACATCGAAATCAGCAACTCCGACCTGAGCAGTCCGCAGAACTTCATGGACTTCGAGCCCGTGGCTAGTCCGTCCCTGGCCAGCGTGGACAGTCCTGTCAGATCAGTCGTGAGCTCCAATATCGGTTCGCCGGCTACCGATGCGACGGAGGAAATGGACTATGAACAGACTTTGGTCGCCGTTGTAACACCGAACAACACCACGCCGAACGGCAACACGGTTGTCGCCGAGCAACCGATTGTCGACATCAGTAAGATTCCTTTTTGAATCGCGACGTGACGCGGTGGTCCCAATCGCGCGGTCCCGATTTCGGGAATGAAACGTCGGTCTTGTGTGTTCACAGGTCCAGCGCATAAACAAACGACGACTTACGTTATACCGCGAGAAAACGCAGCTCGCAACGTAACCGGTAATGGAAAGCGAAATATTCGACAATTCGTACGCGTCACTCCGGTAGGTTCCGGTAACCCGCGGTCTATTTTATTGCCGATAAGCCTCAAAGACATGAAAGAAGTTCGCACTATCAAGCTCATGACAGCCACGCAGGCAAGGAATTTGAAGAACTTGAAAATGAATCAGGCAAACATTATCAATAAACCTATTCAGGTATTTGCGCTAAACACTTATGTAACGTAATATTAAAACAATTTATTTTAATTCTTTATTCTTCTTGTGTTTATTATCGTAACATATTAACACCGTGTTACTATTAGATGACCATCAAAACGGAAGAGACCAACATCGAGAAGGGTGGCAATTCGAGCGACGAGGTTGCGTCGGAAACAGACTCGCCGTATCCGCGACTCAAGCTGAACGCCGAGGAGAAACGGTTGTTGCAAAAGGAAGGCATCACATTGCCCAGTCATTATCCGTTGACGAAGCACGAGGAACGCGAATTGAAGAGAATCAGACGTAAGATTCGCAACAAAATATCCGCCCAGGACTCCCGCAAGAGGAAAAAGGAGTACGTGGACGGGTTGGAGGATCGCGTGAAGCAGTGCACGCAAGAGAACATGACTCTGTTGAATCAAATCGAAGCCTTACAGACGCAAAATAAAAGTCTGACCAATCAGTTGAAGAGACTTCAAACTCTCCTGCAGAAGGGCAACAAGAGCGCGCAGCCGGCAACTTGTCTGGTGGTGTTGCTGCTCTCATTGGTTCTCGTCGCTTTGCCGAACGGTCTGCAGCCGCACTCAAACAACAACAACAGCGATCTGACGCAAGAGCAAGAACCGGAACAAGCATCGCTAGCAGGTTAGTTCCGTTGTTTCTTTTGTTAGAATAGCTTTTACTTGCATTTTTAATGTATTCTTAATATATTCTTAATATATTCTTGATCAATAAAACATCTCAAGGAAAAATCACCAATTAATTCTCAACTAATTGGAAATAAAGCAACTAGTTATCTATCATTTTAAAAGAGACGAGATACAAAATTCGATATTTTCAACACATACAAATACTTTTCGATGAATAGTTTTGAGAACGCTTATTCTTGACGTTATCTCAATTATACAGGTATGAAACAAGTTAAACATCGATGCAGATGTTGATAAGAACGTATACAAAAAGTTTTGTAACATACGCAGAAAAACGAGATAACGCGGGTATAAACTCTCTCCAGATTTATATCGAGTTTTTGTATATTAAGATAAAAAGAGACAATACGAAATATACGCACGCACTTTTCCGTGTCATTGATCGTTATTCACCTCTTGGAAGTTTTAAGCAATTATTTTCGTAGCTGCCTGCACAGCAAATTCCATCTCGCGAACAAATGGTTTCAAATTACATCGTAATTGCACGTTCCGAACAATGTACAAATCTTTTACGAATCGTTTCAAGTCATCGTGAAACATTTGATCACAAATTCCATCGTAAAAGTGACACAGATATTAAATATTAAAAGAAATATCTTTTATAAGCTCTGAAACAGAAAAATTCGGAAGAAAAAAATATTCTATACAAACATTTAATTTAATTTAATAAACATTTAATTTTAAATTTTAGGCCGCTCGAGAACTTTGCTGCACACGAAACAGCTAATAAACGAAGAACTACAATACAGCGAGGAGTTGTTGCAAGAAGTTGGAGGCTTGTTAGATCACGATTACAGCCCGGTTGTACAGATGCCTCCCTACAAACGTCCACGTCTTGACAACGAAACTCCATCCAAATACGTTTCCTCCATGAACCACGTTGGAGGAACACTCGGATTAAAACCGGACGTTGCCGTCTCGAAGACGAAGGGGCAATACATCGAGCCGCCGCTTGACGACGTATGGCCACCGCCGAATCCAGGCGGGCAGAAGACAACGAGAGTGGTGGATAAGCTCGAAGCTCTTACTAATGAGCTTAAAATCAACATCTCCGACGTCGAAGGCACCAGAACAGTTTTCGTTAAGATGCCTCACGACAAGTAAAGCAAAACAGGTTTTTGTTTTTCAATCGTACAGAGCACTATGTTGGGAAATTCATGGAGAATTTCAAGCAAATCTCGTTAAGTGAGATCTTAACAAATGGGATAACGATTTAACCTTCTCTGGGCATTCTGATGCGTGCACTGATATATGATGATTGTTCTAACTTCAAAGCAAAGTTTTATATTCAAGACAATGGTTGCATTAATGAAAGAAAGAGAAAATATATATATATATACATATATATGACAGTTATCTGTATGTGTGACCATTGAATAAAAAATGTCTGATTCATGGATCTAGCGTTCGCTGTATTCATTAAAAAAACGTTGGAAATGTATATTTAGTATTTTCTCAACGTAGCCACGATACTTATACACGTATGTATAAATTATATATATATATAAATTGATTTTATTTTTAATGAAATAACTGTGTTTTTTAGGAAAGAGAATGCTTGTTATCGAGTGTTTCTTGCAGTTGCAATAACATGTTTTTTTGTATGATTATTTTATGTAAAATTATTCTGCAAGAGAGAAATAGAAAGTAAATTTATTCTTTTCTCATCTGTATATTCATTAACTGAACTTTTTGTGTGATGATTCCTATTTAAAAACATATTTAAATAAGGAATAAATATGCAGGCAGAGAACATTATGGAAGAGAACGAGAAATTAATTATATTGTAGATACACTACATCTTGATATTTCGCATGCATAAATGAGATAAACATTCGAAACAACAAAAGAAACACGGCGCAGTTTTCGCCAAATTTAAAGACTGCATCATCATCTATCTATAAAAAGAATATTCATATATAAGTTTCTTTCGATTAAATAGACTATTGTTTCATATTCTATATAACAATAAGAGCTTTTAATATGCAGAAACAAATATTCGGGGAGCTAATGCAAACTGCAAGATAAAGATGCAAATAAAATAAAAAATCCACAAACTCTTTCTTGTATTCTGTAACTTTACACTTGCGTTACGAATCTTTGCACAGATAAACTGTATCACAAAACTGTGGAACGATTGCTGCTTAATGACAACAAAATTGTCCTAAGTTACAGAATAAAAAGACTAAGCATTAACGAATTAACCACCGAATATTTATTTCTACATATTATATTTGCTAGTTACAAATGAGAGGTCGCTAAAAACATCTTATAATAAGAGCTTTCTTATTTTTTTCTTAGGATAAGGTAAAGTACACATGCGCGTTATAAATTTTATTTTTTTCCATTTATATGTCATAAATATACATATATATTGTTTAACTTTATTTGTCGTATATATATATATGTTATATGCACTTAAAAATTGTAAATAAAATACATATATTATTGGTGCAAAAATTGTTTTTTGAATTAAAATTCCTTAGATCTTGTACTTACATTTTCCACTTAGATTACATTTTATTAGAAGCACCGTATCTATACGTAGTCGAATTAGGACATGGTGGTCTGATTGGTTTTGGATAAGGATATCCTTGTACAGGAGCGAATGGTCTAAATCCTCTTGGTGGAAACATAGGGCCCATTATCGGAGTTACAAAATTCTAATTCTCTTTTAATTCAAAAATTATGAAAAGTAAATCAATTTACTGTGTATAAATACACAGTAAAAAACATTAATTAAATCAGTAGATATTTATGATTTTTACTTACATAGGGATGGAAAGCATCTGCTAAAGACAGCTTTAGTAATCTAATATGATGTATTTGTCGCTGTCTCTGAGGATACTGATCTTATGTGATGTGGTGATGTAAAAATGAAAGCAAAAGTCAGTGCTGAAATTGGTCGAATAAATTTTCACACTAATAAGAATTTTGAACGATTTATAATGTTTTAATTTGCAACTGAAATTTAATGTTATTCTTTATAACCGATTCTTTCATATATTTAATACAGCTATAATAAGAAATCTGATCACACATTTATACAGTCGAACACAAAGATTTATCTGTAATCATAAATTATATAGACTGCGAACTCATTGCCCAACCTATGGCATAAAGTCCTTATCACACTACGAATTGGAATTGCAACTTGACCAATCAGAGCCAAGTTCACTAAACTCTAGATTAGTTCTTTTTGTTCTGATTAGTTGAATTCATATCCAATCACAATCGTTTACATTAATCTCTGATACGAGCTTAAAGGCCACGGCATAAAAACTTGAGTGATTACGGAGTTGCAACGTAACCTGATAAATTTCGCGCCAATTTCGTGTCTTTATGTGCATTTCAATTTTTGTTTTCTCAAGAACAAAGTTATATTTTTCGTCGAACATATTGTTGTCTCAAGCAATATATTTAGAGAACAGAGAAGAGTTTATTCAGGTTGTAATTTTCTGACAAAACTTTAAAATGAGCGAAGTTTCAGATTTACTCGATTTATTACCTGTTTATTATTCGAGATTGTTCCCGTTCAACGATTATTATAGATGGTTAAGTTATGGAAGTGGTAAGTTGAAGATTTTCAAGTAAACAAACACGTTCTTACTCATTTACTGTATATATACACAGTAGAAACATATACTTTAGCTGTGCATAATAATTTTATTTATATTGTAGCTGCCACCTTTAGCAGAAGAGAGTTTTCATTTACACTGTCAGATGATATTTACATACGTTATCAATCTTTTACTGATCAGAAAGGACTGTCGGATGAAATTAAAAGACTGCTGCCGCACAAGATAGATATAGGGGCAGTTTACAATGTTCAGTAAGTCAAATTAAATAAAGTTTCATTTAGTAGATCATTTTTATGTTACGGTAATTGTAATAACTTTGTAATTGCAGACCAAAGGATCAAAGAAGAGGTCCTAATTTTCAGCCAGTTGAGAGAGAACTAGTGTTTGATATAGACATGACTGATTACGACGAAGTGAGAACTTGCTGCAAAGGAGCTGATATTTGTAACAAATGTTGGAAGTTCATGTCACTTGCTTGCAAAATATTGGACACTGCACTGAGAAGTAAAACTAATTTTCTATTAGCATATTTTATTGCCTGTAATCACACAAACAGTATCCTGAGGTAATTGAGAATTGGATTTTGCAGATGATTTTGGATACAAGCACATATTGTGGGTGTTTTCTGGCAGAAGAGGTATTCATTGTTGGGTGTGTGACTCAGCTGCACGCACTTTGTCAGCGCAAGTACGTGCAGCAGTAGCTGAATATTTACAAGTTATTGGCGGAGGCGAATTCATGAAAAAGAAAGTACATCTTGCCGGCGATAAGATTCACCATTCCATAAAGTAAGCAAGTCTATGTAAGATTTGTAATAGTAATCCAATACAAATAGGAACAACTGATGAGAATCTTGTACGTTACAGACGTGCTCTTGATATAATCGATCCCGTTTTCGTCGAAATGTGTGTCAAAGAACAGAATATGTTGGGCACAGAGGAAGGAATTGAAAAGTTCCTTCCCATATTGCCCAGTGAAGAGGACAGACAAGAAGTGAAGGTGTTGTTCAACAAGGAAAGTACCAGTGAAGCGAGATGGAACGCGTTCGTACAATATGTCGAGTCTAAACGAACTGAGGTTGGTGTGACACAACATATATGGCATGTCATTTCATATTTAATTATTAATTAAAACATTTGACACGCGTTCGATCTGTGCGTTTCAGGCGGACCGAAAGTGGTACCTGTATCGTCACTTAATACAGGAAATAAAATTGCAGTATTCGTATCCGAGATTGGACATAAACGTCAGCAAGGGTTTAAATCACTTGCTGAAGTCGCCTTTCTGCGTTCATCCGAAAACCGGCAAGATCTGCATACCGTTCACCGCGAGCGCGGTTGACAAATTCGATCCCGACAAAGTTCCCACGATAATGACGCTGATAAACGAGATCAACGCGTACGACGTAAAGGACAAGATCGAGGAAGAAACGTACGACCTGAGCAAGAAACGAATAAAGGATTACAAGAAAACGAGTTTGAACAAGTCGCTGCACGTTTTCCAGGAATTTCTGCGACACTTGGAAGCCGAGCGACGGGAGCAGAGATTAAAAGGAAAACGTAAGTTCTATCCTACAAGTTAATTTACTGACTTCTTTGTGGCTGGCGGTAGGTGACGATTTCCAGCAAGTTTGATTTTAGTTTCAGCCGACAGTATGGAATTCTAAGAGGTTCTCTTGTGGTGAAGTGTGATAGTGTTTGTTTTTTGTTTTTTTTTTTTTTTACATTTGATGTAACATCATTGTACACAAGAGCGCTGCTGTGTGCGCAACGTATTTATATAAATAAAAGAAACATATATATATTTAAGTGCGTGCGTGTGCTTGTTTGTTTTCTTTTCTTTTTTTTTTTTTTACAATAGTTCCGTATTTTGCCGCCTTTACCGGGTTATTAGTCTCTTTCTCTCTCGATATAAATTGCTACGCGTAAGTAGGACTGTGTGACAGGAGGGCAAAAGAGCATTCCGCTTGAAATCTCTGTAGCGATCGAACAAAAATCATGACTTTCGAATTTTTCCCGCGAAACCGAGACGGTCGCTTTTAAGAGTTTGTTTTGAGGCGCGAGTTAACGAGATCTCTTTCTCTCTCTCTCTTTCTCTCTTTGTGGCGTCCGTACTCCACTTCTTCTTCGATCAAATCGGTGAGATGAGGTTCCAACGGGCGCGAATCGTTTTTTTTTTGTGTGGCTCGCGATTGGACCTACGCGAGAGAAAAGCGTGACTATGTTCGCTGAGAACTGCCGACCAACTAATCATCTTCCTTCGTTTTCTGATTACGCGGTCTTGTTTCTTTTTGAGATGTGTTCGGCGAGAAATGAATGCGCGTGACACAGACGCTCGCTGCAACAGAACACAAAGTAATTAACTTTCATGATGATGTTTGAAATAATTTGAGATATTTACTAGCGCGTGCGTGCAAGAAAAACGCGTGCGTGTTCGTCGATTTTGAAATATTTTGCAACGCCGGACTGCGTTTCCGTAACGCGGAACGTTTAAATGTTTACACGCACGCGCGCGCACACACACACACGGACACAGTGCCGATTTCGTCGAGATATCGATTCGGAAAAATTTGACGAGATCAATTCGTAATTTGCGGAACGAATTTGCGAAAATAGCGACTCTCATTTAACGCCGATCATCAATCGCCGCAATATTTTGATAGAAAGTGAACATAAAAAAATCTGACCTATATATGTTATACGCGCGCGAGTGCGTGACGTCGTCCGGACGCGAACATCGCGGCAAAAAGAGCGTGCGTGCAAAATTTAATCCGTCTGCAAATAATATCCGCGTGCGCTTGTAAAATCTTAGATTACATAATTACGGGCATCGCGCGGTAATAATAAGAGCACGGTGTTGTGTTACTGCAACTTATCTATGTTTTTATCGCGATATAAAACACCTGAACGCTTTTTCTCGGAAATTATTTATACAGCTGTTCGTCCTGTCGTTTAAAAGAAACACCACGATTTTTTCCGCATCTTGTTTGATCGATTATTGATTATCTTCACTGCAGCAGAGACGCGCGAAAGCTTAATTCCCAAGCCGGAAACGCGAAGAAACGATCTATTTTCTGAAATGAAATAACATCAATGTTTTCTTTCTTTCCTATTTATCGTACATGCTTTCTCTCGCTAATGACAGGCAATGAAATCGTAATGGATTTTCATGTGCCATTTCTTTCGCGCGTTTCTGCGTGTTTGATGAGCATTTGATGTGCAATGATATTTTGCTCCGCGTAATCGACGTCACGTGGAGCCGAGCGTTGCGTTGAAACTCGGCGAGCTGAAAAATATCATAAAGGCGACCAACTTCCATTATTTTCGCAGCAAGTTGAAGATGTATTCAAGAAAAATTTTTACTCACACGTACCTCAGCAACGAGAGGTGTACATCTTCGAAGGCGCGTTGTTCTCTCACCGTGTTAAATCTGTTGTTGAACGGTACAAGAGGAGAACGGAACACAATCGCTGGCAAAAGAAATTCACCGGTGTGCGGGGAGCGCGACTTTAGCAGCACTCGGATAATTCGATTATTCCGGTATTCGGAAGACGGTTTCCCGAGACGCCGTGTCTGTGTCTTCGATATGACCGTGATCGACGTCGCAACGCGATGCGACGCGACGAACCAACACGCCGCAGCGGGCGCGACACGTGTATCGAATAAATACAAATAACATCACACGCTATCTCGAGTTTCACGCGAGAAACCGAGTCACTCCGCGGGCTTTTCCCAGTAACTACAGCGGACTAGATTTTTCCAGATCTAGGATAGGTATGTACGCAATTTACCGCCGGTGATCACGTCGTTGGATACACGTCGAAAGCTGTTACGAGCAACAACGTTGTCGTTTGCGTGTAAGAGAAACGTATAATCCGAACGGACGTTAATTTTTTTTTTTTGAACGGCTGAGCGGAACGCGTGTGACTGAAAACGTGACTCTCGGACGAATGACAAATCCCGCGTCTCACTGATTGCAGATTGTCATGCGCGCGAGAAGCTTTGACGCGGACCGTCGATCAATCGCAGCAAACGAGATTGAAGGATCGATGTGCGAGAAGACGAAGCAAGCGACGTCTTCCCGACAACGTTGTCGCGCCTCCGCGGGAATATTTGATTGATTGATTTTGACTATTTTGCGCTGCCGCCCGTCCTCGCGCGGAGATTAGAAATCTCTCTCTCTCTCTCTCTCTCTCGCGCGCGCGTGCCGATATAAATTTAGAGCGCGATAATTTCTGACTAGAAATCTCTCTGTTTCACAACCTCGGAAAATTTAGATTCTCTGATAAACGCTCGATTTCTCCCGCGGACGAAATGCCGTTTCGGGAAAAATCTCGACGCGAGATTTGCGAATCTCGGAGACGCCAATCATCGTTCGTCATCATTTTCGTTCTCGGATGGCGGCTGGGATTTACGTCTCTCTTCCATCGTTCGCAATCTTCGTCGAAGGTTTAACGAACTCTTCTCTCTCTCTCTCTCTCTTCGATTCGTTCGAGCTATATCGTATATATATTCTCGACAAAAATCTCACGCGGAAGAAATGTATTCCGCCGCGGTCGTAAACTCTTTTATGACTTAATTCCGTTTTTTTTTTACAATGAGAAACTCGCGATTACCTCGAGATCTCGACATCGCGCGGAAAGACTCCGACGCGGTCCTCGTCTCACATCACAACGTGCGTGTGCGTTCGCAAACTCAAGAGAAAAAAAAGTGAGTACGCAATAATTTCGTTTCTTCCGAACGCGCGATTCGAAACACATATATTGCGTCAAAAAAGAATGACGAAGAGCAAATACGAAACTCGTGATTCGTGAAGAGCAAAGCAAAGTGTCGAACGCCTCGTCTCTCTTTCCAAATATATTTCGTAGTTCGTTTGCTCACTTGCTGGATTTTGTTCCTTTAAAAAAAAATTCCTTCTTCTTGCAGTAAAATAAATATCTTTGTATAATAAAATACAAATAGTTACTTGTGCAATTTGTAACAATATAATAAAACGAGAGGCAGTTATTATTAGCGTTTTATAGCCGCATTGTGAGGCAGATTGTGCGCGCGTACGGTAGCGGCATCCGTTGATACACAGAGCGAGAGTGTCGGTGAAAGTCGGCGGCGGAATCAACGAGCCACGAGGTAGACACAATATCTCGAACGTGCACGATGATCAATCACGAAAAGAAAATTAGTTCGATCGAACTAACAAATTGACGGTCGAGAGGATACGGTGCCGAGCGTGACGGTGCGATGACGAATAAAAATTATAGCGTATAATTGAAGGTAGTATCGAGATCGCGCGAAGGGAAGAGGAAAAAAAAGGAGGTACACGGACGTGAAAAAACGGAGGACTTCCCTTGTGACACGATCCACGTACGGGAGAAAGAGTGAGACAAGTCGCAAATAGATCGCGGATTTGACTATTTTGTCTGAGGCGATCGACACGAAAAGCAAAGTGTGCGAATTAAATACGTTAATTTCGTCAAATTCGAAAACGATCGGAAACGATCCTCGTCAAGGTGTTTTTTTTTTAAATTACAATTTTTATAAGAAAGTAAAGAGGTGCGAGACGCAAATCAGGAGCATTCGATACAGATTGTTCAATTAAATTTAATTCGAATCCCAACGATCATTGAAACGTTTGCCTCAGTTGAATACCAAGAGAATTGTGTGACAAATTGTACAAATTTTTACTTCATTGTTTCATTAGTTCGCGGAAAATTATTGTTGCGGAAAAGAAGTTGCGTGGAATATGAAACTCTTCGTCGAAACGTAAAACAGCGAGAATTCACAGCGAGGACACAGAGACCGGTGCCAATTTTTCGCGCACAGAGAGTGTCTTGCAACGATATCGGGCGAGCAAGAGCAAAAGTGTCGTGAAGAGTGAAGATGGCAACAAGAGTGAAGCTCTCTCGAAGGAGGTGCGAACGAACGAAAGTGTGCCGTCTGTATACACGTAGTCTTGTTCTTTAGAAGGGGGATATATAGTTCTTCGGACACCAAGAAGAGCATGAAGAGACCGTGCCCGTCGAGGTGTACACGTCGTTTCCACACAGTGGGGGCAGCGACATAAGTACGAGACGGCCTTAAGAAAAGCCTTCATTCTGATAGCAGATCGCAATCGTATACGAAGTCGGTGAATTTGTGCCGAGAAAACACGACGCCTCGACCCGGAAACGCGAAGGACGAAGAGGCGACACGACTTCCGCGTGGGGATTGAAATCGCAACCCCGTGGAGAGAAGAATCGACATTACGAGGGGGTAAAAAAAGAAGAAACGCACACTCTCTCGCAGGGGGAGACCGATCCTCGCGCCGTATCAAATTCACAGACACGCGGTAAGTAAATTGCGCGTATTCCTTGTGCGAATAATTGCGTTTTTTTTTTTCTGAAACGCACGATTATGACACGTGTAATTGCAAATAATTGCGCGGCTAATTGCGCGGAGATTGTACGGGATTATGATTACGTAGACCTGGAAAATCGAACAAGAAATACTCACCACGCGAATATCGCGCGCGATAGAAAACCACACAGTTTAAAAAAGATAGCGTTACGAGAAGAGATCTTTAACGATTTGATCGCTGATTCGAGAGTTAAGTGTCGTTGGGTTTATTGTTTCATTGATTGCGATTTTAATTTTGGTCCGTCGCGGAAGAACGGATTTCATCAGGACGTGCCATCTGCGTGCCCTTCTGGCTTCTGTCGATCGATTTTTACGGATATCGCGAGATCGCAAACGCAATCACGTGCGACCTTCCGCGGGTGATCGAACGTCGGTGTCACGATTCCTATCGCCGTTCTATCGATTGATATTCTCGTAATGTTTGATCCGAAACGGCTAGTCGCGAGCATGGGAAAAGCGCGAGGAATTCCTTCGTCCTGGCCAGACGATCGATATCTTTCGCGTAGCGTTCGTGAATGATAATAAGAAGATACGCTTTTTCCCGATTATTTTCGCCCCGCTGTCACTTTTCACGCACGTTCGATCCCGCACTGGACATTTTCCAAAATCTGTAGCTGTTATTAATTAATTAATTAATTTATACTTATACGATTTCGATCGGAATCGATTCTGAAAAAAGTACACAATAATTACCCAACTTTGATCAATTATTGCGCCAATTAATCACAACGGGGGGGGATTTCGTTGCTATCCGATTTTCTTTTTGCATTCGAGGTTTTGCAGGTCGATTCCGTTCGCTTAATTTTTTCCGTCGTCGTGCGTTTCAACGCGCGCAACGTGACTGATTTGTCGATTGACAGACTGACCGACTGTCTGAAAATTGTCTCGAATTCCACTTTTTGGGCAACGGTCTCGCACGTGTTTCGTTTATTTGCTTCGCTCGCTTCCAAAAATTCTTGCCGAATTATATTCTCCTCGGCGTTTTCTTTTTCCTGTCTTGCTGTAAAAGTCGTTCATTTCTATTTGCGGTTTCTCGCCGATCGTGAGGTGGGTCCGAAAGACCCGCTTGTGTACGATTTTCGCATTCGCTAGCAGTCCGACGATGCGGCAACGGCCAAGATTCGGAGGGTTTCCACCCCTTTCGAATAAATAAGACATTTCAGCAAGGCAAGTTTCGTCGCCTGGACACGGTCGTTGTAAAATGACTTAAACGACGTGTTTGTTTGAGAATTGCGCGTTGCAAGCAATTTTTTCAACTCCCGTAGCCGATTGGTCACCTGCGGTCTCGATATGCGTCAGATGCGTCGTCAATAAATTGCTTTTTATATCAAGTCGCACGGTTACGTTCCCGATAAATTGCGACGCGATCCAGAAAATGAAAGGAAAAAAAAAATACATACCACCGAGGCGGTATATGAGGTTTGTGAGGAAATTACGGCTGTTAGTATCAAAGTAGCGTGCGCTATTAATATCAGAAGCGAGAAGACTGTCCACTGACGACAGGAAAGCGCGCGTCATTCGTTTTATTGCGATTTTTACGATCATTCCCGCAATGATGACACGATCATTAGTTAATCACCGGAGTCGTACACAGCAACGAGTAATTTGCAACGTGCAATTAACTCGCGTAAAAAATATGTCTCGCGCGCGCGCTCGACCGCAAGTTCTTCGACTTTTCTTTCCCTCCTAAAAATCTGCTTGAACAACAACATTCGAACGCAAAAAACGCTTCATCGAGGCTAATCGATTCGTTTATAAACTATACCGTTGCTTCGCGCCGTTAATGTTTTGCGCGCGTCTTTAACAAGTAATAAATGCAGTTTATTTCCGCAGGAATTGTGACGGACACGTTCGCGGACGAGACGGATTTGAGAGTGTTTTTTTTTCTTTTTCTCGTCGCCATGCGATAATTAACGCGCGATATCAACGCCGTTCGCGTTTCGACGCCAGACTCACAACGGCGATGATTGATCTCCGCGCGAAACCAGATTTTCTACTTGAAAGCTACTGTGAAAATTTTCGACGCAAAAAAACAAAAAAGACAAACGCGAACGAAAGCGCGTTGTCGCTTCATGCTGGAGTTGTAGTTCCGCACTAAATCGGATAATTCGCTCGCGCGAATTTTTTCTTTTCGGGTTTCGAGAAAGTCGGGTTTAGAGAAACGCGAGCCGAATCTAAAGGACGAAAGGAGGCTTTTTCCTCTCCTCGGTAGAAAAAAAAAAAAACGACAAAATCTTAATGCGATTTGCAGATATCGCAGATATTCGCCTACATACCGCGACGACGAGTACTTATAAAAGCGCAAATGACGATACGAGCGACCACTTGGGTGCGCGAGACCCGTACACATACAAGCAAAATAGTGTTTGCATCTGAAATCTTAAGTGGAATCGCTTAAGTGCGACGATAATGGAGGAAACGATTATCGCGATTTGTTCGCGATATGCCTATTCGCCTCAAAACGAAACAAAAAGTTGGGGGCACTCCCAATGGACGCGTAGAATCTTGGGTCAGTGTCTCTAACGGTCTCGACCGAGCGCAACTTCGATGGCGCTATTGTATCTCGAAATAATTTGCGCGCGGCGCAAGACTCCGAGTAGAAAAAAAAAAAAAAAAAAAAAAACTCACGACGCCGCGGCATGCCTCCTCTTCTTTTTTCTTATATATCGCGGAATTACTTGAAGGCCTTTAAGCTGCTAAATTCTGAAATTAACAATCGGGTACTGTTAAACGCGCGCGCGCGCGCGCAAACGGACAATCGGCATTCCTCAAATCGGGATTCCTGTGATCCGCGGTAACGGCGAACTCGCTCGCACGATTGTAATCTCCGCGGAGAGAGGAAGCACCTGTGCAGTCTCTCCGACGAGAAGTCCTTCGTCGCCTCTGTCGGCGCAATTATGAGAGAGCCTTGTAAAGTCGCTCATTAGTCACGTGCGACTCGAAGAGCGATCCTAAATAGGCGATATCCTTCGTTTTTCCACCGTTCGGCGTAGAGTCAACGTGCGGAATCGCGCTCGATAACGCGCGCTCACAAAGCAACGTTTTCTCTTTGTTAAAGTCTTTTTCTTAAAATAAAAAAAAATAAAGATACAAGTTCTCGGAATTAAAATAAAATGTCACGTCACGAAAAAGACTGATCGAAAAAGATCCTTGATGAGCAGAAAAATATATTTCTATATAAAATCCTTTTCCCAGCAAAAATTGTCGCGGTATAAAGTCAATTTTCAAGTGGAAAATCTCGTTTTACGAAATAGATGTTGTACAAAAAATATATACACGGCATGCGTTTCTCATTTTCCCTTATCGGATCTACGTCGGAGCTATCCGAAAAATTTCAATCAATTAATTACTGTTACACGCCTCGAGTAAACAAATTGTTAACATACCCGAGTATTTCGATTTCAAGAATTTTACACGGTTATAATTCGAAGGTCGCCGATATCTTCTTTCGCGTCGAAGCGGTCCAGCTCCGCGTGAAAAGATCGCGGCGCATTTAACGGGGGGGAATGTGTCTTGCGGGATGCGATATTGAGAATTTCGTTAAATGAAGAATTCCTCAATCTACACACACACACAGCCGATGAATCACTTTACGAGCTTATCCGCGCGCCACATCCCGCGAGATTCCGCCGTACATGTTAAATCGTGCTGCTGAAATCAGCAGCGTAAAATTGGATGATTAAAGAAGCGGTGAAAAAGAACGAGTACATCTCTCGCGAGATTCGTCCTATCTTTTTTTTTTTTCCTCCTCACCGAGTTCCGCGAGTCTTCGACGAGAGCGACGCGCGCGTCTCTAGGCAATGATTTATTTTAATCCGAGACGCCGAATTCGGAATTTCTCGCCGCGCACAAAAAGTATTATTTTTCGATTGTCGGCGCGACGTCGAAATTTTTTTTCTTCTCGCGTGCGCAAAGCCGTCGTGTTGATAATCCGTCAGATCGATTCATCGTCGAGTTATCGTTGCCATTTGTCACGTGCCGCCGCCGACGCATCTTCAAACGCTCGAAAATTCGCGGCGGTCATTTATCTTTTCTATGTGTCCGGCGTTTCTTTCGTACAACAAACGATAATAAAAAAAAAAAAAAGAAAGAAACGAAAGAGACTCGTGTGCGATTTTCACCAGACGTGTACGCGGTATCTTCCCTTGCTCAGAGACGGTAAAAAAAAAAAAATGGCCTCGTTTCCGCTTCGCGGAGTATAGATGCGATTAGCATGCAATTATTCAGGTCAACAATGGGATCCCGCGGCTACGTCTATTACTCGATAGCTAAGTGTCTCTTTCTGTCTGTCTCTTCTCCCCCCGTCAGCTTCCGTCGAAATTGAAGGTTGCGCTCGTTTGTCGCTACGCGAAAAGGAGGAACCTGTTTTCTATCGGGAATCAAAACGCAAAGCGTAATGACACGACTTTGTAGAAAGCATGACCATTTACGACTGACGTTCGCGGAGACTTGCTGTCGTAAGAGCGCGAACGGTGGTAATTTAGCTAATTTTTGGGTGGTTACGCACGCCGGAGACATGAGCGCGCGGGCGCGTATATACGCTTCAATAATTTTATCAGATCCGCGTCGGAAGAAACCGGATTTTCTTTTTACAGACCCGCGTGTATGTACTTTTTTCTCTCTCCCTAATTAGACGACAAAAACACAATAGTCGAGATAGTAATCGGGATATTTATAAGATACTTAGAGTAAAAAGTCGTAAGTGAGAGAGAATTAATAAAAGGCCTTTAGGAGCCGTGCGAAATATTAAAATAAAATTTTGCTTACATCAACAACCGTGTCTGGTTCACATCGGGAGATTTTGCTCGACCTATCACACATACATTCGATTAAAATAAAGTATCTAACAATTTTTTATCATTGATATAATTAATAACATATTTTACAAATTATAAAATATATTTTTGTTAATAAAATATTTTATTACCAAACATTCTGCACGTAAGGTCTTTTTATTTCTTTCTTAATTGGATAATAACTAATGGAGTCTCGCTTCGATTATTTGTTTTAAAATTCGTAGAGTCAGAATTATAATGAGAGATAAAAAATTCGAGCACTTTTTTTCGTATCGCGTGTGACACAGATACGTCGTCGTTGCAAGTTTACGATCGCACGTTACGTGAGACCGCGAACAGGTACTTTTATATTATAATGCGCCGGTGCCTCGCACGTTACGAAATCGCCACATTGTTATGTGGCTCTCATAGTGACACATACGTAACCGTGTACCGGTGCTTTTGTTTCAGAGAAGTAACGGTCCATTCGCAACGTACGACGCGTAATAAGATATGCGCGAACGCTTTGTTGGCTAAAAGCGACGGAAAAAAAAATTAAAAGGCAAGAGAAGGAAAAAGAGAGACGACACACGTGTGCTCTCATGTTCGAGAAATATTTTTTCTCAGAAAATAGTAACGTTATTTGACTTTTTGTATTCAAATTCGGCAGATGAAATAAAATCCGCTCACTTTAACAGACTTGAGTAACACACGCGCGATATTTAATTCTCGACCATTGAGAGAAACAGTTTCTTTTAATCCAACTTTTTTAAACAAAAAGCACGTGCTGTGCGAATATAATCAAATAAAACACACAGCTAGTAGAATATCGACCGACGATAAGCACTTGCTTGCTGACGACACGGTAAAACGCGGCGGCTAGCTTTTACCTGCAACTAGCAATGATAAGCACAGCCAAGATCCTGCATTATCATTTGTCTGTACTTTCGTAAACTGTAAGAAAACAAAATGAGTTTTGTAATAAAATAACATCCGTTGTTTTTTTTTTTTTTTTACACGTAACACCGACAAGATAAAGACGCAAATAATTTTGTAACATATGCAATTGGAGCATGTTGGCACATAAAATTAAATGTAAATTAATGCAAACGTATGACTATTAAGATAAACTCGCGATTGACAAACTCGTCGCTAAAAGCAAATCGGATTATGCAAATAACGAGGCGGCCGGTTGGGAGAGTCATACAACAAGAATATAATAACAGAGCTATTACTTCGCGATAAACGTCCATTGAGACGCCCTCCCCGTCAAGATATCATCGTGCGATTACGCTGACACGACAGAAAATTGCCATCTTTCAAGATCACACCGAGAATACACAGGTAAGACAATTCTGAGTGGAGAGAGGCCTGAGACGAAACGTGCTCGACGAAGAAAGGGGACGAAAAAAGAAAAAAAAAAAAAAAAAAGAACAAAATCAAGAAGAGAACAGCGGATATGCGCGGAGAGTATACGGATATTTGAAACGCGTCAGTCTGAGTTAGATGTTGTTTGCGACCGCGGACAGCCACTCTGAGAAAAGGCGGATCAACCATTGTCTCGTGTACGATTGCTCAGCGATAAACGAAGAAAAGCCACACACACGCGAAAGGGTCAATCCTGTATTACCTTATTATAACCGACCTTCTGCAAGGTCCTCCTTTGCAAGCACGGCAGAACTTTGTAGCTGGAATGCGTGACTCAACAATTTTATAACCCGCTTTCAATTACCCTTCTTGATGCTCTTGTTTCGTTTGTGCCTTTGCTGCCAGAAGGAGGAGAAGAAGAAGAAGAAGAAGAAGAAGAAGAAGCCAAATGCCGCATCGCGTTTGTCTCCTTTACCCCTTTCTCGCCTCTCGTCCTTTTTCTCGCTCCGCGCGCGCAGGGGACGTGATTTATTCGACGTCAGGACGCGTACAATCGCGTGTGTATGCGCGCGCGAGCGCACAACCACAAGGAGGTTCCGATATATAATAGTGTGCGTGGCTAGACAGGAAACGCGTCTCTCTCTCCTAAGGACATCCACCCCACCGAGCGAACAATTTGTTTTGGCTCGTTTGCTCGCTCTGCTGATCTGGAGCGACGCGACGTCACTGCCGGTATTTAATGCCGCAAAGATGTAAAAAAAAAAAAAAAAAAAAAAAAAACCAATTCGAGCTAATGTTAAAAATTTTATTAAACTTTATATGTTCTTTTTAAATGTCAACGTCTCGATGGACATTTGAAAAGACACAAAGACAATAAACAATTGAAACGCGTTGGAAATTCGAGAGAGATTGAAAAGATAATTTTCTTAAAAAATAAGCGTAAATTAAATTAACTCGACGATATTCGCTAAAAAATTATTTCACATATACGTATATAATAAAATATTTTAATACACCAATATCGCTATATTATTTTCGTGTATAATTTTAATAAATATTTTATGTGTATATAAAATAGAGCGAGAGAGTTAATTTTGATTAAAAACTCGGGTTTATTAGCCGCGAAGAAAGTTAATTAACCAGATATTGCTAACAGCCGGGAGATTCTTGCGGAATCCTATCTACCTTGCGCATAAAATACATGAGTTATAGTGTCCTACGTTACGCGTATTATGTCCTTCCGCAACCGACAACTTCATATATAATATTCCGAGTTGGTTGTGCAATTTATCGCAATCGTCTTTCGTTTTTATTTTACTACGCTTGCAACCGCGATCGAAAATAGTTGCAATTTATAGAAATATCACGTGTGTGTGTGTGTGACCAATGCCCGACGCCTTTACAAAAATGTATTCGTCCCTTTTCAGATTTTCGCGACGATGGTACTGATCCTGCTGATACCGGTAATCGGATTCGTGGCGGCAAATCCGCTTCCAGACGCGCTGGATAACCGATTGGTTTCTCATATTCAAAAGGCGCTCTCGCGCTCCGCGGAGAACCGCATCGACACAATGGACGAGAGTCCGAATAGAGTGAACAAAATGATGGAAAATATAAATAAGACGCAAACGGTTCTGAAGCGCGTGAGCGATCGTCTCAAAACGCCCGGTTCGGAAACGATGCGCGACAACGAATTAATTGAGAAGCGAACGATACAAGGGCGGAAACACAAGGCCATATTCGTGGATTATCCTCTGATACCGCATTACCCGAGGGGAGTGCCCGCGTACGAAGTCGGCGACACGTCGGAGATGGCGGCGAAGGAGAGATCGTCGGGGGAGTATCAGGAGAGCGATATCTTCTACATCCGACTGCCGCCCACGCCGTACATGTTCGTGCCCGGTCTCGGCTACATTTCGCAACCGCCCGCATACTCGACCGCCGCCCTGAAGCCTCAAATATCCCTCATAGCCCAGCTACCCCATTTGTCACCCCACATTAGACCCACGGTGCGACCTCAACCTGCGCCAGCAGCCTCGCAGCAGACCGTTAATCCTTTCATCAAATTGCCGATAGACTTTGTGAGCAACGGCAAGCCCACCTCCGTCTACCAATGGCAGAAGAAGCCCGGCAAGAAGCCGACCGACAGTCCAATCACCAACCTGGACGAGCTGTCAGCCGGCTTCGTGAGCAACGGTAAGCCGACCTCCGTTTATCAGTGGCAGGCGAATCTCAAACCGGCAAAGAGGCCGGACGATTCGCTCAACAGTCTCGATATGGGGCCTTACACCTTCAATGGCAAATTGAGCAGCGTCTACCTGCTCGGCGCCGACGGATCGTCCTCCGTGCGCCAACCCATCCGGTATCAGGACAATTATCAATCCACGTACTACTGAGCGCTCATTCCCATGGTGTAATTCGTGAAAACGTCGGTCTGCGCGAGGCCGACCGTGCAATTTGCAACGTGTTGTCTCTCTTACGAGGCGAATATCCACCTAGGAGGAGTGACAAGTGATTACGCACACGTGTGTTCCGAACTTGGAATGTGATACTTGGGTCGCGATAATAGTTACTTGCGAACCTTGACGGGAGGGGGAGGGAGCAGCCAAGTGAATCTAAGTACGCGGAACTCGAGTCTGCTACCGGCGATAATAACCACGTGTCGAATGTTCCAGGCTATATAAATCATAACGAACGCGCGCGCTGTACATTTGTAAATTACCGTCCACTACCCTCGCGTCGCAAAAAACATCACGCGTCATTATTGATATCTTACTAACGCGCGCGAATTGCGTTTCGCTCTCGGAACGAAGCTGAAAATTCGTTTACGTCCTGTAATAATGTCGCTACAATATATCGACGCCTCATCTGTTTTTGTAAAGTGTACAGATAAACGCGAAATGTTACATAAGAGTTTGAGAAACAAAATAATTTATTTTTTAATATATATTTTTGTAAATATATATTAATATATTTCAAATATTTTTTCAATTGATATTTAATATATTAATATATTGTTTTTGTTTTTTTTATTATATTCTAGTACTTTTAATGTGTGTGTTTGTACGTGTGTGTTGCAAAAACTTCTGACAACGAGTTTCTCGGAGTTTTCACGGAAAGTTTTCCGCGAGATTGCGGAAATCGAAGAAATGCTTTCATTAGTTATTAGAAATTCTGTTTGCGCTTGTTCTGCTCATTTTGTACATTATATAGAATATTTATTAATCGACATTGCGCGCGACGTAATCGCACATTTGTAAATATGTTAAATACATATATATACGAAAGTTGTTTCACGAATAAAACGTGATCTTTTTAAATCCTTCCTGTGATATTATAGCAAACGATGTCTTTCATATACGTTTCTCGTCCCGCACGTATATACGCGCGCAACACAAATATTGACTTGGGACGTGAGTTTGGTCGGATTGTCTGGACTGTATCCTGTCTGGTTATACGTGCGCTGTCACTCGGATGAAAGACGCGCGCCTAAAGGATTACAAAAATTATATTTCGACTTCGCTCAATCCTTTCAGATTTTATTCTCTCGCGAGTTTAAAAAAAAATTCCAACAAGACAAGTAATAAAATTATTAAACGCGTGTAACGAGAGAGAGAGAGATTTTTTTTGCTCGAGACAATAACATGCGAAATATTGAGAGATTACGACGGAGCGCGCGGCTCGTTCTGTCATTTCTGATTTTTTTTTGTCGCGAGAGGGACAATCTTCGACGGAGGAAGACGTGTAATTCCTATAATTCGCGTCGGGCAATCTGACGCTTACTTTTGCCTCACGGGAGAAACAGTAAAAAAGGCATAATGGTAAAAGCACTTGCCCCCTGGTGAAAACCGTTCTCCTTAGTATTTTAAATTTATACGGTCAATTACCAAAAAATGTGGTCCCGGAGGCGAGCGACCAGCTCGCGCTCATGTGCGGTTGTGTTACCCACAGATATATTCAAGTAAATGCGTTTGTAACGGAGTCGCAAGTGGTTCTCATTCGGGACCGCAAACCCGGCCGCGAACCCGGGACGGGTTTTATGAAGACGGAACGTGCTTGGGAAGACAACGAAATTAATCTTTGAAACGCGCGCTTTGATATCACATCTCAGCCGTCGAATCTTCGATCTTTAATGGGCGAACTGAACAAACCGAAGTCACGGGGGACCGGTTATTCCTGGCCACGGCGCAGTTCAATCGGTTACTTCATTACCCGATGCCGATTATAAAAGGCATTTTGTTGAATTAGCACGCGGTCGTAATTAGCGCGCGGTCGTAATTAGCACGCTCCTTTTTTTATTTATTTAATTTTTTCTTTAATTACAGATCGCCGCAATCGCAATGGAAGAGAGAAATTAGAGAGAACGTTTCGCAAAATTAAAATTCGCAATTGCGATGCGATCCAATAAAATACAATACAATACACAAAGATCTATAAATAGTTTTATTCAGTACACTGAGAATATAACTCGTTACAATCGAGCGCTCTTGCAATATAATACTTGTATATAACATACGTATACAACGTACTGTATATAATATACGTACGAGAAGAAAGTGTCTTCGACCTTCTCTTCGCGTCAACGAAGGCGCGGAAAGGATGAAAAATTTTTGCGCATCAGAACATATGTTGTATTGTCCAGTCTCTTCGTGAAACGTGTGTGTCCCGCCCGTGTGATTGACACGGATAATCGTCATTAATAAAAAAAAAAAAAAAATTCGACGTGCGCACGCGCGCACGACCAATTTTCTATATACTATATATGTGACATTACAAAATTATCACGAGTGACGCGTATATATAGAAGTATACGAGTTTTGCACTTATAAAAATATATTATACACAATGTTAACTTAGAGAATTTGATTGCAGAATCCCTTCGCTAAGGATCTCTCATTAGTAGGAAGAAACATTTCGGTCGCAAAAAATCCAATCGACCGCAAAAGCTCTCTCGCGCGCTCCTCGGATCAAATTTATTCTGCTTGAAGACGCGCGCGGTCTATAGTCTAGATTCAAAAATAAGCTCTCTGTTGTGAGAAACGTGTTAAAAAACTTATGCTAAAACTACACTAAAATCTGAGTGTGGAAATATATATATATAGTATCTCTCTTCCAATGTCTTTCTGTTCTCGTGAGAAGAGAGCGTCGCTTAACGATCTAATAATATATTATAAATAAAAAAGCGGGATATAAAAAAAAAGCTAAGTCATGATTCGACTACGTAATAGCTTGCGGTGTGTGTATCGCGTCAACCTCGGAATAGTGCCATTCGATATGGAAACGGACACGGAACATTCATCGATTAATTTGAGTAATATCATTATGTTTTTTGTTTTTTTTTGTTTTTTGAATTATTAGAAAATCGAGTAATTTTTTACAAAAACTGATGATTTTTATCCAAACAGACACTCGTGTGTGATGTGATTTTTACGCGGAAACATATATGATATGTCGAAATTTTCCTCATTCTGTCGCTCTGTGAGATTTAAACAAACGTCATTTGATGTTCATTTTTAAAGCAATTCGAGAAACGAACCATTTAAACGACAATGTGCGGTAAAAAAAATTTCATTTCATCGACGGTAATAACGGCAATGATTATTTATATATATTTATATATATATATTTGTAATATTTACTTATCGATATATATATATCTCGTAGGTGTAAGACTGATAACGACATACATTTGTAACAGAACAGTTTGCGAGACGCACTTGGCCTAAAATTAAAAAAAAAAAAAACACGACCGTGTGCGATAAAAGTGTGTGAAAGTCTCCGTTTCTCTCTCTCTCTCTTTTTCTTTTCGTTCTTTTTGTTTTTTCGTCGTTGTTTATCCGCGTACGAGATGACCCTCGCGATTCTGTACAAAACAGAGAGTAGGTACGCGTACTACTTAAACTTAACAGGCGCTCGCGCGCGCGCCGCTTAAGACGTTACACGATTGTGCACATTTATACGCGAACGGCGATGGGGTGGGATGGGGGGAGGAGGAGATTAAGGTAGAAGAGGATGATAGTACACCGGCTTGCGGCTCTTCTCCATGATGTAGAAAGCCTTGGGCTTGCCGTTTCCGGGGAAGTTGTGGACGCTGGTGGAACCCCTCTTGGTCGCGATCGGCGCGTAATACGACATGGCGGCTTTTTTCCGGTGCTTCTTCATCTTCGGCGCGATGTTCCTCGATCCGTGAAGTTCATTGGTAAGATGGATCCTGTGCACGTTCAAGTCGTCCAATCTGTACGCCTTGTCGGCCGCGTCATTCCTCTTCGCCGACTCGAACTTAAACTTCTCGTCGGGATAGCTCAGTCTCTTGTCGTTGTTTCTCACGTGTTTCGTCATCCCTAGCTTCTGATGGGAATGAATTTTGTCGACCGCGCGGTACTCGTAATTCTTGCCGGCCGTGTCGAAAGAATAGATCTTGTTCGCGTAAGACGCCACCTGCTGCTGCCGCTTCTTCGCGTCGTCCAATCTCTTCTTCGCCTGATCGCTTCTCAACTGACTCAGATGGAGACGCTTCTTCTCCGTCATTTTTTTCACCACCGGCAGGTTCCAGTGATAGATCTTGGCGGGTTTGCCGTTACCCTGAAACCCAACCGGGAAATTCGGCCCGGTCTTGGTCACCTTGTCCTTGTCGTCGGCCGATTTGTGCGGCCTCGTGATGGTGTAATACGGCGGACTAGCCGGGAGCTTAACCATGTAAACGTGACTGTCCCGATGCCCGTGACGACGGCTGTACGGCTGATGTATGCGCATTTGCGAGCTAAGCCCCGGCGGTTCCGGTCCGGCCAGTCGCTTTTTGTGATGACCGTCCGGTATTTGCAGAGGCGCAAGTCCGAGCCGATTTAGGATGGCCGCGTTGCTCGTGTGAACCGTCTCGAAACCGGGCGAACCGTCATCCGGAGTCGCGGCCGCGACGAGACTGGCCGTGGACAACGCCAGCAGAAAGCCGCCGAGAAATAATCTGAAACGAGAAAACGTCATCATCTGTCGACGTACAACGGTCGTTTTATTACTCGAAACAAACGGGAATTCGAATTATTTCGTGCCGTAGTTGTTTGTAATTCCGAGACGTCCCTAGACGTTAGAAGTGAAATCTGATTCCCCTGTACGCCACATGTAAACCAGATTACTTGTCGAAAAACAAAACACACACAGATTTCAAGTGAAAGAGAATTTCGGAAACGAAAGTGACGAGTCCGTTTGCCAACGAGGCGTTTAGAAATTGCACGAGCCGCCGGGTGTGAAATTTGCAATGTAAAATCGACGCGCGTCACTTCGGTATGTGTGTTGGTTGTTGCGCGAATCGCGGCACATCGGTTGAACCCGATGAACCGCGCGAAATAAATTATATATATCTCTCTCTCTCTCCCGAGTTTAATTACTCCGCTACCAGCCGCGGGATAAAACTCGTTAATTACTTCGCGTCCATCTTCGCGTTTTTCTTTTTCAAATCGACGAAATGGCTTTTAACGGCTCGCTGAATCTCTCTTCTCTCACACCTTTGAATCGAGAAAAACGCGCGGGTTTTATTGCCGAAACGTTAGGCGTGAATAAAATAAATTTTCCGCGTTTGAAAAGCCGAGGCATAAATTTGCGCGAGCACCGCAACGTCGAATGGTAGTTGCGAGCGGCGAGTCCGAGAAGAAATAATGAAATGTTATTCGCTTGTCGGAAAGGAAAGGGGATGGAGGAGAAGGAGGAGGGTGGAGATGAGTCGAGTGAATTGTATTTGGTAAAAGCCAGTGTCCAGCTTGGGTCTTGGAACGTCCGTCACGCAATAGCCATAAATTAATATGCCAGCCAGGCGTCTCCCTCGTTGCGAAATTATTCCTCCATCCAGCAAGGTACTTGACGTGGTCATTCACAACGACGCGACGCTCGTGCTGTTCGTCGTCCAGGGAATATAAGTGCGAACGCGCGGGGAAAGCAGAGAGAGAGAGAGAGAGAGAGAGAAGATTGCGCTGTTAGCAAGTCACGTTCGACGCTTTCCTTTGTAACTCAATAATTAGAGATAATAAGAGATACAATTTCTTTACGCGTTCGCAGCGCGCACTGTGCGCGCGTCAAACGATCGAAAGAGGATATCGATCAAGTATCGAAAAGCTGCGAGTAAAAATATAGAAAAGCCAGGTGTGTGCGTCAATACGTGTGTGTGTGTCTGTTATTACCGTTACGTAAATGACATAACACGACAGAAGTTCGAGGTATGGGAAATGTCAATGTACTGTTTCGCGAGTGATAGTAGGATTTTATATAAAACGTACGGTTGTAACCGAAAGAGAGAGAGAGAGAGAGAGCCGGGAATGGGTCATTGCCTTTGTCTTGACCCAAAAATGTACTGACCGAGATGCAAGTGGCGTAAATAAGTACCTTGAGACCTCGGAATGCGGTTTGCTTATCGTTACCTCGCTCGTAACGTATCGACTTTAAGATAAAATGAGTGTGATTTTAACGCAATTAGGAGATAAATACGCGCGAACGTAGAAAAAACGAGTGAATTATTTTCTTCTTCTTCTTCTTCTCGCCCTTCTGCCGCACACGAGTGCGTTCAAACGCGTTCAAACTTTTCAAACACGCGATAAATAATTGAAATAAGATTCTGTTAATCTCCAATTTAGAGAGAAGTAACGTCTCCAAGAATCGCGCGCCAATTATACGAAACATTTTTTAAGTAATTAAAAAAAATACACACTTTAAAAATATTCACAAGCAATAACTATTTTAATTCGAATTAATTATTAATTCAATGTCCAGATGCTTGGAATCTTGAACGTGTAAAAAATTTACTTCACTCTCTCCTTGAATTTAAATATGAAAAAAATATCTTGGTCGGGATTTAATGTTTTTATTCTCACGTTGTCGAAGATGTGGCGCAGAAAAAACAATAGTTACCTCCGGCGGAGGAGAGACCCGCGTGTATGCGGGCTAGCCCGAAAGAATGCGGAAGAGAAGATTCGATGTCCGAAGAGAGTTCGGGATTAGCCTGACTTGAGGAGAGCTCGCTCGCTCGAGGAGGAGTGTGAAGAAGAGGAATAAAAGGAGCGGAAAAGTAGCCGCGCGAGCACGTGCATGTGCTTCGGAGTTAAAGGTAGGTAGGTATGCGTGAGAAAAGCTCACGGTTGGAAACGCTCTAACGTATAGGTATAGGTACACCTTCTTATCGGTGGTGTGTTGAAGGAAGGGCGCCACGATGCGCATGAGTGGAATGAAAGATGAAATGGAATACCAACGTTGGCGTCTCGCGACGACCGGAGATTAATCTTCATGATCGTCCCCGTCCGGTGACGGCGGGCACACGCTTTTACTCGCTCTCTCGCGATAAACTTTAACTCGGTCTAATGATTACGGATATCGCGAAACGATTTAATTCCCTCTCGATGCGCTTCCTTTCTCCCTCTTCTCCCCCCCTATATCGTCGGAGTTAATTTCGATCCCATTAAACGTATCACGTATTTCGCGGATGCAACCGCGCGTCAAGTGCGTTAACCTTCGTTCGAACGAAGCTCACGTGGAAACGTGTCTTCTTCATCCCTGCTGCGTCAAGTACTGCTGGAACTATTGGCAGGAATTGTGCTCCGCGTCTTCTCTATGAACTATTGCAATTAGAGAATATTTCCGCGACATATTTGTGGCAATATTATTTTATATTTCTGCAATAAATACGTTGCGGGCGGACAATAGGTCTGTTTTTTTTTTGCTGAACTGGCTGCACTAGTTCAGAGTCTATCTTTTTAATATGTGTAACAAAAGATAAACTCTGAACTAGTGCAGCCAGTTCAGCAAAAAAAAAACAGATCAAATATCTGCGACCTGTGACGACGAGCGGCGACGAGAGACGCGCGCGAGAAACGTTCTCGGAGCTAAACGTGTGAAAAGTGTTTTTCCAAACAAGCTGTTCAAACGATCACTTGTGAATCGTTATGTTTCACACGCCCTTGCTATGTGGTTGCGGACGACGAGTCCCTATAGACCGGAGCGTAGGTCCCAGTCGTGCGAACGTCGCACATGCTATGTATACAAAACAATTTTACACGGAAACCACGGGATAGATGTTTCTTCCGTCTTTATATCAATCGATAAAAACGGAGAAACGAATAGTTGAATGGAAACCAAGCGTTTCGCATCTTTGAATTCGATTAGCGAGATTGAAAAATTTTCCGCGCGTCCGTTCCACAGAACTCACGCGTATCGGATGACGACGATGCGTGTGCGTATCGAGAAATCCGGTTTTTATTGACTGAAACCGCGCCATTTATTGATTTGCCTGTAAAACCGCGACTATATACGTACGTATGTGTAAACCGCGAACACATACCTCGCATTTCGAAACGCATTCTCTTGCTATATAGTCCGTGGAAAAAAATGAACGTGCGATGTTCGCAAATCTCAGCGCGCCAACTCGGTTCGCTGCTCGGACTTGAATATCAAACTTTATACACTCGCTAATTAAGATCTTCCTTTTCGTCAGGAATATACCCGCCGTCTGGGTAGCTATTACGTGATTTTTCACGAAACTAATTCCGATCCGGGATAACACATCGCGATTTGTATTCGTTTTTCTTCCGAAAGAAAAATTCTCATTTTGAGCGAAAAGTTACACATTTAACAGTTGACTTAAATATATTTTTTCGAGATCGATTTTTGTTGCAACGACAATTAAAAACCGAAATTAAAATTTACATACAATTATAAAAAAATATAATACGTGCAATACACATAAAAAAATATAAAAAATATAAAATAATATAAAAATATAAAAAATATAAAATACGTGTACATGTAAGAGAGAGATTAGAAAAAAAAATCGATAGTCTCTCCGTTCCGCGAAGCAATCTTTCTGTCAATTGTCCGCGTTACCACCACCGACCGACGTGGGGAAAAACTGTCCACCGGCGTGGAAGGAAAAGAACGAAAGCTCGACAGAAAGAAACAGAATCTTTGCGGCGATATCTGTTCGGAACAGCGTCATCGATTCCGCGCGACCACCTTATATAGGCGCTATAGGGCACTCGCTGCCTTACGGCTCATTAAATCCGCAAGCCATTGCCAAGAAACGACACCGGCCGCGGAGAAACGGACTCGGAGTCGGCGAAAAAAGAGACTATAGAGAAACGAGAGAGAGAAAAGACGTGGAAAAAAAAAAAAAAAAACACCTCGGATGGCTGCGCGCGCGAGCATGTCCTTACGTTCTTTTTCTCTCTCTCTTTCTCTCTCTCGGCGGATCTTTTGAATGGAAGAAGTCGCGGAAGTAAAATGAGCGACATGTTTCTTGCCGGAGCGCAGAAGGACAGAAGAGAGAAACGTCCAGTGGACGTATTAGAGGTAAACGAGTCTCGTTAGAAAAGACGCTGCAATAATTCTACCTCTCTCTCGCTAATCAAAAACGTGCTGCCTTTTAACCGCGTTGCAATCAACACGCGCCGCTAAGGTAGCGCCTAGATCGTTAAACGAGATACACATTATTAATTAATCCGGAGGCAACCGGACTATTAGCTTTCATGTTACTCCGATCGGTTTACGATCAGTTTACAATCTGTGTCGCGGATATTATATATCTCGTGTGTACACAAAAGTGAATAAAAAAGAAAGTGAATCTCACACGACGAAATTTCCACAGCACAACGCAGACAATATACTAATTAAAATAATTATTGACTAACCTCCGTCCACGCTGGCTTCTCATCGACTTCTTTTATTTGTTTATCGACGTTGTGGCGATCTAACCGTATCAGCTGTCAAAATCAGACTGACGGCTCGCGCTCGCGTTATTGATGTCTTCCCATATAGCAAATTTAAATAATGAAAATTTCGCTTGTAAAATATACGCCTCTCACAAAAAAGGAAGTGTTTGAGGATATTTAAAGTTTCGCGGAGATTGCGCGCAGAGGTTTAGAACATCGCACCAAACGTTTCGGTCGGTCCTACGGCTTCGAGAGAGGGTTTAAAGGGCCAATTACCAAAGACAAAGAGGGGTCTTCTCTCGTGAAGAGAGAGAGGGGGAGAGAGTCTGAGGTTTTAAATTACTCGAAAAGTTAATTGAACTCTCTCGCGCGATCGATGTGTGTTGGCCGTGTGTACTATTGTTCGATTCGATTCAATTAATCCTTTTGCCATTGAGTAAATCAATAATGACACCAGGCGGTGACCGGGAGAAAGAGAGATAAGAAGGGCACAAGGGGAGCGAAAGAAAAAGAAAGAGTTTAGCGAAACAATGCGAATCTCCACGCGCGAACTCGACTCGCTCTTTTCTCTCTTGACCAAGTATTGTTTCGGTCACGTAGCCCTTCCGCGCCGTCTGCGTGCCGCGTAACAGAGTCGAGCGGGTATCTCAGGTACGTAATTCTCGCGCATTGATCCTCGACGTAGCCTCTAATGTTCTCGACCAGGAGGGGAACATGTTACTCTCTCTCTCTCTCTCTCTTCTCTCGCGCTTGTGAGATTTTCGCCGCGGCGAATCTCCGGTTTTCTGCGCCGTCAGACGCGCTAATTGGCGCAGTTACGTATACGCGCACGTTCGACTAATTAACTAATTAGATTATTACGCGCAGAATGTCGCCCGGGCGATTCGTCGCGCGAGAAACACGACGCGGTCGTTTTTTTTGTTTTCATTAACGTCAACGCGCCGCGCTCTAATGACGATTTTCGCGATAAGAATACAAACACACACACACGCACAGACGGACGAAGAAATATATAGTTTCCCGGAATGTGTCAGAAGCCCGGGTCAATGTGAACCTCGGCGTCCTGCTGAACGGACGCGGCTCTCTCGGAGACTGGAATCTCGGATAAGCTGTGTAATTGGCTCCGGTGCGAACCCGGACCCGAACCCGAAGCTCAAGACTCCGAGACCTTCTTCTTCTTCTCTCTCTCTCTCTCGTGGGAGAGAAACGCGGCGTTGCCAAGACTCGAGGGATTTTACCGTCGAATTTTAAAAACGATGCGTCTCGGTGAATGCAATCGCTCGGGTTTTTTTTTTTTGTAACAAATACGCGCATTGGACGGTTCTCTCAGCACTCAACTGATATCCCAATGCAAGTAATCGCCAGCTCGTTGTTTCGGACATTCAAAGAAATAATTGCAACAAAGTGTTTTACACGCGTAATAAAATTATATAATTCGCGGATGTGCTTCGATTTGCATCTCACAGAAACCCCCTTCGATTCCTCTCTGGAATTAATTTGTGAAAAAATCGTAGCGAAAAAAAAAACCCGGAATTATTTTTATAGGCGAACGTCCGCGACGAGGTGGCAGCGAGGTGTCCAACATCGGGAATGTGACGGGTATGGAGAGAACTGTTTTAACGGAGTTCTCCTTATACGTCGGCGCCGATCATACGGGTAAGTGTGAACGATCTCGAGAATCTCGTTCTCACGCGCGCCATTTTCCATTCTGCTCCTCAAGCTTCCGCCTGCCTCGCACGCAGGTGCGATCGCATTCTTTCAATCATTCGTATAACATAGGAAATTATATACGCAACAAAAGCAAAGTTCAAGCGTCTAATAAATTGAACACATACTTGTCGCGACGCAAATAGGATGTAGATTACGATCTGACAGAACAATGAGAAAGTATCGTCGTCAGATTTCGTTAATTTTTTTAAAATCAGCCATTAAACATCTTTCGAAGACACTCGTGCGCGCGTGTGTGGTTTTCGTAATTTTATATGAAGGCAGAACCAATTATAATTCCCGCATCGTAACGAACGCGAGAGAGAAGAAACGAAACACTCGACGTTTGCGAGACGATAAAATCTACCTTTCGGAGAAATTCGTGTGTGCGTGTTTTTTTTTCACAATTTCATACGAGGAGATAAATTATCTGATTAATCAATTATTATTATTTATATTTCGTACAAACGTGAGTAAAACAACCGGGTATTTTACAAAATGATTTTTGTAACTGAAAATAACTTACTCGCGGCGAAGAGGAAGGAAAAGCGTATTTGCCTACAAGAGCGTGAGACTCGAGCATTGACTGCTCGGCCGGGCACGTGTTCATTGATTGGAAGAGGGAGAGAAGAGGCAAAGGAATTTCTATTGTCAACCGAGAATGCAGATATATCTCTGTACACATATTCTTGCTACGGAGGAGCAAGGAGTCGTTCGGCGGTGAATATCTTACGAGCGCTCGTGTATTTGCAATTCCGAGAAAATTGTATTTAATTTTTTATAAAATACAAGTCAAATAAAAAAGAAACTACGAAACATTTCGAAAAAACATTTAAAATATTTAAAGAACTTGAATCGGAATTTTGTGTTTCTCGTGAGAGAAAAATTAAAGCGTGTTTCGGACAACTGTCGAGAGAGTTTGAACTCGAAGAGCAACGCGCGGCCACGTCCGAAACATCCCCGTTTGGATATTTCTCTTTTTTTTTTTCCTCTTCCTTCCTCGCTTTCTCTCCTCCCGTTTGTGTCCCGAGAATTTCTTTTGTCTTCCTTCCTCTTTCCTTCCGGCGAGCGACGGGTTTCCTCTGCCGCAGAACTTAACTGGTGCTCCAATCAAGCTGCCACCGGCAGCACGAAATAAAAGACAGCTCGAACTGGCGAGAAACCATCTGTGTGTGTGTATGCGATTCCGACTGGTTATTCGGAATTGCCATCTCTAGATCTCGCCGAATACGATTAGATCGAAATATATACAAGCGCTCGAAACTAAGATCGCGCGTAATTTTTTTTTTAATTTTACGTGAATTTACGCGCGCGTTTTTTTCGAAACGAAATTTACATGATAATGTAGGCGGCGATAAGCAATTAACGCGTTTCCGGCGCGTTCTCTCCCGCGTGAAAAAATATATTTATCGTTACGATCACAAATCGGCGAAATAAAAGGAGAGAAAATATTGCGTACGTTTTCTTTTTGTTTTTTTTTTGTGAAAAAAGATCGCCGAGTTTATTTATGTTACAAACGCGTGCAATTTAATTGCGATCGAAAATCCGCGCAAAACGCCCGGGGGTAGACCTGGATCGTTAATTTCTGCTCCGCGCCTAACCCTATCATTACATATCTTTGAGACGTAAAAGTCTGATTATACGGTTTGTGCGAATATTGAGGAGGGGAGAGGCGAAACGCGCAAAAAGAAGAAACGAGAAAACGAAATGCGTCGTTATCGATAATCGAAATTGTATATCGGACGTATTTTGCCAAAGAAAGCGCGATCGAATTTCCCTTTTTTACATTTTCAAAAGTTCCCAAGTAAATATTTAATTAATTACAACAAATACTACGGCTTCGTTAAACGAGAAATAGAACTTTGCTTAATTAATTAATATTGTTCCACATCATTCCGTTCGTCGGTTTGTTTGTCCAATTCATCTTGTAAAATCGTAAGACAAATGTAATTCTGAACAAAATCAAGTCTCGCGCGATTGCATTTTAGAATTGCAATCGCGCGAATTCTATCGCGCATAGTTCGGAAACGTTGGCGCATTCACGGCCGGAGTGAATCGTCAATCGCGGTTCAACAATCTCGTGAGAGATGTTCCGGAGTTATCTGTCAAATGACTCGAATGGCCGCGGTGCCATGCAAACAGGCACGAGCGAGCGTGGCATACGCATCATTCTCGAGTGCGCGCACGTGCTTATACCGAATGATTGTTCAGGAACAACCTATTGATGCTTATTAAATCAATGTCAAGAATCAAAGCAGCTCGAATTACTTACGTTTCGCTATGAAAAATCTTTCCTCATTGCGGTTGAAATATTTTTTATCTCTGCGGGTTTTCCGCACGTCGTTGAGAAATTTTCTATCGCGAAAAACAAGTGTGTTTCGTTACTTTCTTGGGAAAGAAACTGGCAACGCGATTGATGTGCAAATGTTTCTTATACATTTTTTTCAATAGTTTAAAAAAATATCCTAACTTGACAGACTTGTTTTTTTTTATAAAACATTGAACGCGCGTATTGCGCGTAGAGAAATAAAATTGGTGAAAAAAGGGGAAATTCTCTCGGGAAATGATACGAGCGATATGATACAAAGGTCACGAAATGTCGCGATCTAAAAGCGCGATTCCGCACAGTCGCGCGTTGTAAAAATTCTCACCTTTGAGTGAAAATTTACTCGGTCGTTTACCACATCAGCCTTTTGCTGGCCGTTGAAATATTCATGAGCGTGCCACGAACGTACGAACGAGCATATATATCCGATGCACTCTCCGAACGAATCCCAGACTCTCCGTGCTTCTTCCCTCCCACCCTCCGTGTGTTCGGTATCGGCTCTTTGACCTCAGCACCATTCTGCATAACGGTGCATCGGCCTGGACGTTTGCCTATTATGTCACTATATTCGCGTATATGGATGTTGTGTTACGGTGTACCGTAAGTCGTTCGTCGTCCGAGAAGTTTCTTGAATTTTCCGAAGCCACGCACGATCAATCCTTGCGGTACAGCGCGCGCGAACAAGAAAAAAATCGCGAAACTCCGCTCGTCCTTCTCCGCTTGATAGATTTCAAGTTGCGATATGCGCATCGCGCGTCGTCTCGTCGGAGCAACCACCCCCTGCAGCATCGCGAAACATCGCAGGAATGTTGTTTTGTACGCGATATACTCCAGAAAGATCGCCACAACGTGTCCGCTTCCGCGCGTATATACGTTTCCGCAATGACTTCCTGTGTCGATTGACGATCGGAAGGGCGGCTTTGATCCGCGGACACAGGATTTTTTATCATCGATAAAATACACGCGTTAGGGATGCTCACGTCCGCGCGCAATCATTTCTATAATATGAGTGTTACTTTTTTTTTTTTTTTCCAAGCCTCGAGCGTACGGCAATTCCGTAAGCGCGAGACTGTTATTTGCGATTCGTTCCGTACGGAGAGAGTTTCTGTATTTGCGCCGTCACGCTGTCCCCCGCCGTCCGCGGTTGATCTTATTATCAGTTAATTGCCACTAATTACCATTGAATGCAAGTTCACGGGGGAGGGGGAGGAGGAAAGAGTTGCGGCGCGGGCGGGATCGTAAAGATTGCAACAGTTTTCTTACGAAACCTGTTCTTCTTCATGGCTTATTAATCAGGTGCGTGTATGTTGCGCATATCCCGATATCATTGTCGAGCGATTGCTCGAATTCCGCTCGGCGTCTTCGAAAAGAAAGAAGACGACGATCGAGGACGAAGAAGCGCAAGGAGATAAAGAACGCGCAAAAACATCGGAAATCGTTAAAACGCGCATGCTCGCATTACTCACGTGCCGATCGGCGCTCGCGCCAGTTAGACATAACATTTACGATCCCTATTTATGCGATCTCTACTTATGTACACGACAGGACGCGTGTGTGTATACGTTTCTCGTCTACGTGCGTAATATATCGCGTGTCCCAATCCGAAGTGCCACCCCACGTTTCTGTTCGCTCCTCTTTTACTCGAGGGTCTCCTAACCCAACAGATAGACCTGCCGCCTGAAAATGGTCCCGGGTCTGCGTGTTTCCTTCTTCCTCTCTCACACGCGAGTTTCGTGCATTTATATATGCACACGTCACAGAGGTCACAGACCGCATTATTTTCACGCGACAAGATGCATATTGCGACGACGACGCGTTCACTTTTTTTACTCCTCGAAAAAAAACCTCGGAAGATCCCGCGCGCGCGCGACACACGATTTCAAACATTTTTCTCTCAAAAGTTCGCTGCTCTTCGCCCGGATATACTTTGTGCTCGCGTGAATGATATCGCACTGGTGTTGTTGCATCTCATGTCAGACTGCTCTCTTGAAAATCCTCAAAGAAATAATTTTTAGAAACAATTATTGTGCGAATCCCGACAATTTTCAATGTGCTTTGAGTAATTTTCGAGATGTATTTTTAATTATAATATTAGTTTCTAACTTTACACACACACACATATATATATATATATATGTAAATACTTTTGGTATAATTATTTTTAATGTGCGGTCAGTGACACTTGTCCCATCGTCGGGATCTCACAAAGGACTTTTTTCCCGGACGCGTACGTTTGTCAAACACGTTTTGTCTCTGAACGAAAGAATCGTACACAAGCGTATCCGTTAACATTGTGCTCTTTTACTTAGATGGCCATTATACAATATCCCGCTATACGCGCTTCCTTAACGAAGGAGGAGCGCGAGAGGGGTAATTAAGAGGAGACCCGTGCACGGGGTGCGAAAGAAATTACAGAGAAAATCCTGGCGCGCGAGTTTCGTGATGTAATGATCCGCGGGGATGATTATACTCTTGACACGCGGCACGCGTGAGGAAGAAAAAATAAAAAAAAATAAAAAAAGAAAGGTATTAAACGCGCGCGCTCTCGGAAATTCGGGTTTTGTGCTCGCGCGCCTTTGTACCACCTTTCTTCCTTCGCTCTCTCGTTTTTCCCCCTCGTGTAACGATGCCGGTCTTTTCCACCCTCTGCAGTCTGGTGACTAACGCACGACGACACGGTGCCCTTACCGGCGATTGCGGAGAAAAAATGACGCAAGCGAGCACGGCGCGTGGGCGGTCCCTAAGAGAAAAATGCACTTGTACCCTCCATCAATATATATATATATATATATATGTATATATATACTAAATTACATGGCCTCTCGGAAATTCGTCGCGTCGATATAATGCGTGTTCTTCTTTCGCTGGATATTAACTTGTGAGTTTCGAACGACACGATGTCACGCCATCGTATCCGAGATTTTCTACAGGCACTTATTTCCCACTGGCCGATACAATATCGTAATGAATCTCCAACACGCGTACTGATCGCTTACACGAAAATAATCAGATTTTGAAGAGATTTCTTTTAAATCCGGGGAAACATTTTCAATATATGAACAAATTCTATATATCTGTGATTATTAATTAAATACAGTTGTACTTTTAAGATCATTTCATTTTCTCATATATATTATCACATATATTGTTATGTATAAAATATACATTTATTCTTATAAAAAATATAATGAATAATATAAAAAATATAATGAATAATAATATATTATTAATTTAATTAATTATTTATTATAAATATGTGTGTATTACTATTAATTATTATTATTACACATAATGTACATGTAACTGGACATATAGAATTCGTCCTCGCATGAAAGACGTTTTTCCCCCGGGAAACGCCTCGGGGCGTTTAACGTTTAATCGCTTTTTCATTCTCTTTCGTTCGTGCGTATTTTATTATTACCCCACGTTCTTTGTACGTCTCTTTGTGACATGTACGTGACATTGCTCGCATTTGGTGCATGTGTGCGTTTTAAAGTGTGTAATTAAAATGCTGTCATATCGATAATTAACCGCCGGATCATTAAACTGTACTTAACGCAAATCGCATCATCGGCCTCCCCATCACAGGACCTGATCGATGATGCGATCGGTGATGCAATCTCAAATGCTCGATCGACGGATCTCTTCGACCTGTATCTTTAGAAGTAAAAGGATCGTCTAATGATGATTTATACGTTGTGCGAACCTCGCGGCGAGAGCAGTCTCTCGATCGATACTTTTGCACGCTCGTATCTCTCCCTCTCTCTCTCTCTCTCTCTCTCTCTGGAACTGTCCGATGTTAATAAATCGAATGTGTTTCAATGGATTACGCTGTCGCGTAATCTGCATATAAATTTTAATAGAATTTTCGCGGAAATTCAAATACGCGAAAGGTTAAATTAACCTTTTCAAGCTGATCGAATCATCGTTTCAGATTCATCTCGACAATTAATGGCTAACAACTAATTAAAATAGAAATTAGTTTCTACTAGTATATCCGGGCAATTTGTGTGTTGGAAGTTAGGTTTTTCTTATTCTCAATATTTCTTGTCTTATCTTTCATTTCAAAACTATGAATTTAGCAATAAACGCGATCTTATCGATCTCGCAATCTAATCGACCGCGAAATTCATTAGCTGCAATGATGCGAACAGCTTAGGAGACGGTTAAGAGCACGTAAATTTTATGATAAACGATATTGAAACACGCACACGCACCAACACAAATTTCTCCCAGATATTACAGTCTGAAGAATCGATTAAAACGGAACCAATAAAGTTAAAGAAAAAAACGAAACGGAGAGAGAAAGAGAGAGAGAAAGAAAAAGTAACAGTAGTAGTGAATGAGAGCGAGCGAGAGACGAGGAAGGGAGAGAACGCACACAGACGGAGCGGCCGAGGAGAGGCGGAAAGTCAATATTGCGCACGATGGGATACGTCGGAATTATTGCTGTATTAAAATTTATCGGATATTGGAGGCGCGCCTGGGTAAATTTACTTCATCGTGCGCATGTCGTTTATGGGTTTCCAATATGTCCGTGTGCACATCGCGAAAAAGCGCGAGATCCACGCGGGGGAGGAGGGCTAGCCGTGATAATGAAGTGCGCGTGTATTTTTTTTCCTCCCTCCGTTGTTCGAAATTCGAACGCGCATCACGTGAACAACATTTTACCGCGTACGTCGGTAAACGAACGTGTGTGCTTTCTAGCACAAAGCGAGTTGCGAACAAATCAAATTGCGCTTTTGATTTTTCATCAAAGAATTTTTGCCGCACCGTGCTCTTTTTTTTTTTTCTTTCTTTTTTTTTTCAATCGCGAATACTCGCCGCGACGAAAGCACCGTATCAGAAAGACGAGCGCCTTTGTGCAACCCGATAAGTACATAGAAAATAGGTGCGACAGGAAACGTGACGTTCGCATTGACTCGCTTCGAACGTGTTCCAGAAAGGTGTACCGAGACGTGAGAAACGTCACTCGCACTCTCGATATTCAAACAATTTCCGAGAACGTTGTTTAAGGAGAACGCACGAACCTTTCAATTTTACTCACGTTCTCAGCTTTACTTCACGGACGATCGTTCGTTTAAATTGATCGAAATTTGATCTTTTAAAATTCGAACGAGATTAAAAGCGGGTAATTACGTTTTCATAAATAATCAACTCGAGCCTTTGCAAATGATCTTTTGGGGGAAAAAAAAAAAAGATGTTCTTACCCGAATTCTCTGCACATGTTTCTCTCGACGGAATTTTCCGAAAACTCGACAGACGGACGCGCACACAAGTGGACTTTGATCGCCGTTCAAAATTTCCAAATTCGCACGATGTGTCATGAAACGCCGAAATCGACGCGAAACCCGACCCAAACCAAAGGAACGCGCGACGTCGACTGGACTCGCACTGGCTCCAGGCTCCAGGGCAGAGCGAGCGCGAGTTACGTCTGGCACGAAGCGCGTCGGTGAGCACCGAAGTCAGCCGAAGTCCTATTTGAAAAACCGTTTGTCGCGGAATATCGCCAATCTTTTTGTAACTTCACGTAAGATTTACATAAGATGCTCAATTTTATTTCACGGATTTGTTTCATTAGAAATCGCAATTCTCTCGATTATTTTACAGCTGATGAAGACGCGAATAAGAAACTGTAAAATTCGAGTTCGCAAATATAAAAGTAATTTTCTTGCTCTATGTAAATATTCTCTATGTAAATATGTTTCCTAAATAAAAATGTTTAATCTAACTTCGTGCAGGACTGTAAAATACTTTTTAATCTTTTTAAATTTAATTTACATCTGACGCTCGTATTTCCGAGCGTGATCGGATTCAATGTATTTTTTCTGACCGATTTCAAACTACTGTTGCGCTTCGCGCGGCGATCGTATTACGCGATGTATTGTATCACGTATTGCATGTTGTGCAATCGGTATCGTTTTTCCTCCGATGCTGTTTCGTTAAAAAAAATGTCCGCGGCGCGCACGAGTTGAATAAATACGAAAAACGAATCTGCGCGCGAATATTCCTTGTTTTAATTATATCAACATTACACGTACGTTTTATGCTTCCGAGCGAAATTGCTGATTACAATTGTAAACAAAAACATAACGGGAATAATAAATCGCGGATTGAACGATTTGATATTCCAATAATTTGCGCAAATTTTCAAGTGTAATTCTCATCCCTTATACGATATAACACAATATTATTTGCACGGTTTGCAATTTCGCATAATGTTCAGGCAAAAGAAAATCAAATCTCGCGGCAAAGCGTCCGGAAATCGTAATAAAAATTCGATTAAATCGGATAACCTATCGATCGCGAGCGATACCAGCACCAAGTAAAAATTGATATCAAACCGACGTAAAACTATCTTACATCGCTTACTGTTTTTTTTTCCAGATGCTCCACCGGGAAATCGAAGCGCGCGTTCTCGACAATTTTACCAGCCGAAAGTCATCGACCGCGCGCGATGTCCGAAGAAGAAGAAGAAGAAAAAGAAGCGCAACTCGACGCGCCTGGAAACGCGGCGGTGCATTTCGGCAAGTTTTACGGAGTTCAAAGTAAGAACAACGCGGGAAAATTATATTGCGATCAACGTAACGATCCCGTGGACGCGACGACGAAGAAAACAACACGCCGCTCGGAGTTCACCAGACAGATGGTGCACAAGTGAAGAAAAAAAAACACTTTTCACAAAAAATTTCGCAAAAGTCGTTTAAACAAAAATTGTCTTTTTTTTCGTCAGATTGGAACGAATAACCGATGCGAGAGATTACGCGCGACAGGTGTCGATTTTTCTCAAGGAAACGGTGGAGCCGCCCGACTTTAAATTAAATTCGCTCCTATCGGAAAATTCAATTCCCGATAGAAGGTGCCCGGATCATCCGCTTTGGTACAAGGAGCCTTATGAAGCGCCATTATTCTCAAATCCTAACGCGCAACTTGACGCGCGTTAAAACTTAATATACGGAAGAATAATGTAGCAAAATGCTCAAGCGACGACAGAATTTTACAAAGATATTAAACACAATAAAATGTTAAAATCTAATTATCACATCACGGTGATAAAAAAAAATCTTAGTCGATAGTAAAGTGAGTTTCACGAATTTCTACTCACATTTCATTGTCACTCCATTGTGTTAGGAACAATCGGTAAAATGTTTCTTAGTCACTGTGTATTCGTACAATGTTTCGCGCTTGTTCATTGCGTGTGAAATAAACGAGTTAAATAAAATCAAAATAAAAAAAAAAACAAAAAAACAAATTACGAGTCATTGAAGTGTTAAATAATTTATTTCGCGGCGCGCTCGGAACGGGAGATTAGAAAAAGGATGCGATCGTTAGAAATGCGCGACGGTCCGCCGCTTTCCTCGTAAGAAACCTGGCAATTAACGTTAGAGCGCCGCTCAGAGATTGAGTATTGTTCGAGTTATGGCCTCGAGACAGAATTCATTTCGAATTTTCATCCCGGGAGCGCTAATTAGGAGCCGGCGGTCATTAGTTCGCACAGTGTTACATCGTAATTAAGTTCCGACTTACTATTACCGGTTGCTAGAATAATTAATTAAGAGAATTACAAAGGTGTGTACTGGCGAAAAATAGTTAATCCAAGTCGTTCCACGCGCGACAACCAACCGGAAATTCCGTGCAGCGTACATTACAAAAAAAAACTGCAGATACGATAATCAGAAGTACGTGAAAAAAAAAATGCACGGTGCTTTAAACACCTCTAGTATGAAAAGATCAAACGGGAATAAATTAATACGATGAAAACGTATTAGCTAATGTAGCGTGTTGACGAATAATAAAGGCTAACATCGTCAAAAGACTCGGGGTTACATTGTATTGTTTTCGCCTCGGTGGAAATTCAAGGGGCCGTGTGCGGTAGGGTGGCACTCTTATCGATTATTCCGTCCGTCAGAGCAAAGACGAATTCCATGTATTTTTAACGAAAGCGAAAACGAGATTTCACAAAGCTGAAACATTCCCGACGCGGGGGACTGATTTATTAAAATCGAGTTTCGCGCGTGCAACTTCGATACGTTCAGCCAATAAACGGTTATCCTGATCGCGTGCGGTCAGAATAAAAAAATTTCTCCGAATAACGCGAAAATATAATTTTATACATCGCTATCGTCAATTTTTTGCGTTAGCACGTGCTAATGCAAATCAATACGCAAATAGATTTTTATTTCTCCGTATCTCTGCGTCAAATTTTGGCAAACAATAGTTTTGAAAGAGTTTTGGCTTGGATGTGTACATATACTTGTATATCACAAGACCGTAGAATTTTGTATTTAAATTATATTTCAACATTCAATGCACATATCGCTCCCACGACCAAAAAAACATCTCAATGTTTATACATATACATACTTATGTGTATATATATATATATAATATGTATAGATTTATTGTTTTGCGTGTATGTATAAGTAAACTATACAGAATATTGTGTGTTTTAACGATTATGAGAAACATTTACACAAGTTGCGATTATTTCCATCGCTTATAAATAGGTGCGGGGAAGAGGAAACATATACCGGTTATGCAGTTTCTATAGATATTAGTGTCATGGGGTGTGAAATATAGCGTACTTGTAATTGGACCAAGAAACTTGATTTATACATACTTTTGTTGATTTAAATAAATCGATGGTCGAATGTCTCGAGCCTCGAGTTTAAGCAACAGTCACGAGCCGATTATTTCTTTGTTTTTACCAATTAAAATTTTTTTTTTTTTTTTTTCAATTTTGCAGGTGAATCTTTTTCTGTACAATACGCGTGTCTTAAACAACTTCCTTTAGTTCGAAATGTTTAAATTCCGAGTTTTATGATTTGACGTAGTTGCCTCATGATTAAAAAAAAAAAAAAAAAACAACCGTTTGGGGCAACTTGTTGCTGTTGTGAAGACATAAATTGCACCATTGTCGATGAGTACGAAAGATGTTTCCTATACACACGTGAATCAGATCAAAAATCAACATGGAAATACAGCGCGAAAATACATTCGATGATATGTGTCTTTCATACTTCATGCATTTCTACTGTACTTCGCATGTATTCTTTTTTCTTCAGAGTATAGCGCGACTAGCTCCCATCTGATTGATACTTTCGAGGCCTTCCCTAGGTCTTCTTCCACGAGTAATACATTTCCAAGGGTCGATTGACCCGCCAAAATTTATCGTTTACTTGTCGCAGTGTTTGCGAGCCGCTTAGTACCACGAGCTGTCCGGGCGAGGGTGCAATGTAAATGCAGAAATTTAAGAGCCTGTCTGATTCGGATAATTCGGTGTCCAGATCCAACGTCAGACGCATTGCCAAATATTTACTTAAATGGTCCACTGCAAAAAAACAAAAGCGCGAGGTTTTTTTTTGTTGAAAAGAAGCTCTTTGCTGCTTTTCTGTTTATAATATTTACATATCCCGCAAAAATATTTCATAATTATATAATTAGACTTTTTCAACATTACCTGTTGCATTTGCTGTTGTTTTTATGTAACGAATACTGTTTTCTTTCAACGCTTTTATCAATGAATTATCCCCAGCCATCTCTGTAGGATGTGGTTTGAAGACGAGTTCGATTTCATTGAGCATCAGAGGCTCGCTAGGGCCTTCGCCCTCTGTATCTACCATTGAATCACCACCGCCAGTTTCAGCTTCAGCACTAGACGAGTCGTTTTCAGAATTTTGAAGACTTTTTTGTCGTTTTGGAGGTTTCTGAATTTGATTCGCAGGATTTGGAGATGGTGTGGTCGAATTTCTGGATGTCGTTCCTGCGTAAAGAAATATCAGTATAATAAAAATAAGTATTACAAGCTAATAATGGATTTGTAATTTGACAAAAAGCTGCTCAACTGCTTAGAGATTGAGCAACACTCACATTTCCACAATTTACTTACCTCCACTATTAAGAGGTCCTGTTGTACTTTGCGAAGAATCACTTTGATTTGCTACATTTGTAGATGGATTTGGTGTAGTGGGTGTGCTAACGTTTGGCGTGTTGTTGTAAGACGAGTTGCTGTTGTTTTCTGATTCATTGGCATTCTTTCTCGAACGTTGCGGACGATTCTGACTTTGTAACTTAATGCCCTCCGTGATAGAGTTGACAAGTGCCGCTTGCGAATGTGATTTGTTCAGTTTGGCCAAAACTCGTTCCTGATGCGCCTCGTACTCGTCTCTGCTCGGATAGATCTTCGAGATAAGCAAATCGAAGTTCGGATCCGGTCTGAGAGATCGTTTTGACACCAACTTTTTTCTGCACGTAGGACACTCCTGTAAACAATAACACAATTGCAAAGAAGGCCAAAAACTAAAACAATTGTTTACTCTCGCATGGAATACAAATTACAATTTACAGACAAATCGACATTACCGAAAAATCGTTATTATCAAGAAACGTACTTTATTACCACTTCGTAAAGCCGTGATAATACAGTCCGAGCAGAAGCGGTGCAGGCACTCCTTGGTTGTCATAGTTTTTTTCAACATATCTAAGCAAATGGGACACATGAGCTCGCTGTGAAGTGATCGCGGACTGACCGCGATCTCCGTGTTGTCCGTGATCGCATCCTGCGGCGTGCGATGCAATTCGTAAAGTGACAATTCCCAGGTTTTGTTCAGGCCAACCTGTTCCGCGGATGCCATCTTGAACACATACAACCAGAGAGAAGCCTGAGAGCGGCCAGGCCCATAAAAGTTTTTGAGATCGCTTTTCCGCCGCGTAAGCTAGCGCATGTTTATAGGTGGTGCACATTGGCAACTACGTAGCGATGTCCACGAGCGACTTGTCGATACATACGCTATGTTTAAACGTAAACATGGTTCTATTCCGTGCTACGTGCACGATTACAAAATGGACACAAGCGAGACCGCCGTCGTTCGTGTGCGCTTGTGGAAAAGTGCAGACATACAATGTTTTGTAATTATTTTAATACTTTTTGCAGCCGCGCCACGTTTCTTCGCAATAAATATATTTTATTTTGAAAACAGTTCCACACAACTTTTTT
>QVOA01015362.1:0-35290 GCA_014825685.1 Pseudomyrmex cubaensis
GTCTGTAGCTTTCAGCGAGCACGAGAAAGTGAACGGGGAAAATCTTTTTCGATTCGCGCGTCGACATTTCAGATCGCAGATAACAGAATAAACCGCATTGAATTAACCATTACCGCTTTTCTCATTATCTAATCGCTTCATTTAACAGCAGGTTGTGTCGCGCCAATTTTACTTTGACGTAAAAACTTAATATGTAATCGCTTTTTACACGTCGACATTTTTCCGGCCGGCACTCGCATACATTAATCTTTCTAATCAGCTAACCTTCAAGCATCAATGACATTAGACAAGTTATCCGATGGCGAGTTATCCATCATTTCGCGCTGAACATGAGTGCAGAAATAGAATATCGTCAATAAGTTTCGTATTATTTCTATATATACGCGACTTTGTTGTATTATTATTGATCGCTTTGAAACGCGGAAGAGAGAAAGAAAGATAGACTCCTAAGATCAAAGCACGTACGTGAGAACGGCCTCGCGTTGCAGATGCTGCATCACGCACGATAGCACCTTGTGATGATGCAACAACAAGCGGGGAAACTGCGAGCTCTCGAAAGGAGCGCAGCGCTATACGCTGAGATCGCAGTGATCTATAATGGTCCCGGTATGGAAATCTCTCTTGCACTGTCTTGCAAATTAACTTCCGATACGCAACAGCACATAGCGCGCGAATACCGGCGCACAGACCTTGTTTAAATCATACTGATAACGAGACTGCGCGGATCGAGAAGCGCACAGGTGCTCTGTTACGTTATTATATTCAATATAAGTGAAATATAGTTCGGATAAATATCGCAATTTGTATTAATAATCGTGGCGTTGATCTTCGTTTCGGACGTGAAAACTAATTTAATTTTTCGCATTTTGCGAAAATATCAAATGACACAGCGACAGTTTCGTAATCTGTGTCTTGTTGTAAGTAAAATTAATCGTTACCTCGTTTCGGTATATAAAAATCGTTGGATAAACTTGCGAATAGAACTGCAGTTGCAACTTATATGCCACTCTATACAAATTCTGTAAAAAAAAAAAAGTATCCCGCTTGCAATGGATGTAAGAAAGAGAAGTTTAAGCTTAATCGCGCACAAATGCATTGTAATGGCCGCGCCTGCGTCGCAACTGTTTATTTTCGCGAATGGCACATGCCGCGGGGCATGTATGTATGCACGTTGCACTGTGCGCGCTTGCATCACCTGTTCGAATATCACCGCGTTGACTTTTTTTTTTCCACGATCTCACTTGTGTTGTCGGCGAACACAAGGAACGGGACACATTTTTCACCTCGAATCGAACTCGTTCAAAAGTCGGATCTCATTAAGCGATCGACCGATCGTGCGTTACAGGCGCGACGATAATTTTTTGATCCGCGTCTCAACAATCGCGAAAATACTCGTACTTGCGAGGAAAAGGTGCACTGATTGCGAGTATAAATAGCACCCGCGATCTTCTCGCACGCTGTGCTTTTTATCGGCTCTTAAATGCCGACTAAATGTCTGCTGGTGAAAGAGACGCTGCAGTAGCTATCGACTTTATGTTATACCGAGTCAGCTGGTGCAGCTAATCGAAAGTTATTTTAACACATGAGTCAAAGTCGTATTTCATCTTAAATTTACTCTTTATATGTATATATATATTTTTTTTTTTTATATACGTTAGTGACCAAACATGAGCTTGTAGTTGGTCGTACAAAGACTATTAATGTTGTTTGCTGAGTCCGAGACTCATTCAATATTTATCATTAGACGCTTTGTTTGAAATTTCATTACGTTATATTTGTTAATATATTCTTATTTAAGATGATGTGTCGCATATACAGTCATACCGCACGAAATTCTACACGCAATGCGCGTCCAATAAGAAATAAAAACTATTTCTATTAAATATAAAAAGGCTGTACAACTATTTCTCCGAGTTAAAGTGCAGTATGAATCAATGCGAGTAATGGAAAATCTTCAGAATTACACGCGTATGTACCTGTACGAAGTGGGCGAGGAACAGGACGTAGGTGGCGACCGCCCTCATGTCTCTCCCTGGGGAATCCCCTCGACTACCGCATATCACCGATAATCCCCGGCTGCTTCCCAGCCGCTCCCCTCGAGCGCTTCTTCGCTGTTTCTCCACTTATATGCGTATCCTTTCCTCTCCTTTTCTCTTTCTCTCTCTCTCTCCCTCTCACCACTCTCACCGAATATTATCGATTGCTATTATCGGCACACTGCACCAACACCGAAAATATCCACTGCGCGAAAATATCTATCTTCCTCTTTCTCTTTCTCTCTCTATTTCTCTCTCCGCTCTATACACTGAACACTCGTGAAGACACTTTGGAGCAAAATAATTCACGCTTCTCCACTGTTTGTTTTCACAAAGAATCCTTGAATCCTCGGAGCAGATCCGAGCGCGGGCCCGCGTTTCTCGAGGAGAGGCGACGCGGCACAGGTGAGGCTCGCATATGCGCGTCTCCGACTCTTGCGACGCGACAGGTACCTTTCGCTCGAACACTCCGCAAGCTGTCGTATTGCCGTGACACGGTTTTACTTCTCCTCTTTACCCCAGTGTGTGTTCTTCGTTTTTTCTTCGTTCTCCTCGCGATTCAGACTCGCCGACAATATTACAGTTTGCAGCGTCAAATTCCACGCTAGACTAATCGCGAGCGATTACTCGCGCACGTCTCTCGCTTCTCCGCGAGTTCCTCGTTTCACCGGGATCGAAGAAGATCGAGTCGCCGTCGGCGGCTGCGAATTCATCGGCGAGAGAAAGCGATCACGCGCGAAAGCGTGATGATCGCGCGCGCTCTCGGCCTCGCCACCTGCTTTTCTCGCACAAGCCGCAGTCCGTCCGCAGCACGTGTTTCCCCGGACGATTCGATGATTTTTTATTCGCAAAAATATCGATTTTGCAATTACGAATAAATGTCGCGGATCTCTGCTTTTGTTTTCGAGCGTGTGTGATTGGTTCTGGACGTTGATTTTTCACGTCGGTTTCTCGATTCTCTAATCCACAGGCGGATTGTAGAACATGAAAGACGACGACGACTTCAAGTTTAATCCGTCAGACAATTCCGTGAGACGCACGTCCATTCCCACATGGAAGCACCCGCAATGTGGAAGAAATAAATCTTCACCGAAAACCGAGCGCGCAAGCAGACTAAACTCTTGCTTATCGCCGTGAGAACTCGCCGCGCACCGTTTTTCACTCACACGAACGAGAAACGTTATATACTCAGGTCCTTCTCAGAGAGGCGACTCTTTTTCTCTCTCTTTCTCGAGATTCTTGTGGGAAAAAGATATTCGGGCACAGCGTGTCGCGGGACAAGTGACACTCGGCGCAACGTGCGTTTCGAAGTGTCCGCGAGTGGAGTTGATCCGCTCTCCGCTCCGTGTACCGCGGCGGGAACGCGCGGCGAACAGGTGTGTGCACGTGTCCGGCGTACGTGCGAAACGTATTCGTGCGTGTGGATGGAGCACACCTTTGGGTATGTGTGTGTGTGCGTGCGTATGTATGTGTGTAGTGGACACGCAACTGTTTGGTAGCCGGCGTGTACAAATGTGTATAAATGTACACAAATATGCTTCTTGCACGTGTGTGTACATATATATATATCTAAGTGCGTATGTGTGTGTGTGTATGTGTGTATCACTGTGTCGTGAGTTTCACGCTGGAGCACAGAAACGCAGCAACCTGCACGGGGTACACGACTCGGTCGCTCCGGGGATACTGAATCCGGAGCCGCAGGCCGGCCTGCGGGCCTCCCCCCCAACTATCGCCCCCCCTTCCTCTGTGCTGCTGCCCCCTCGTTCGTGCTGACCCCTTCTCCAGTCATTCCACCTCCGGGAGTACGGAGGACCCCTTTACATTCACCCCGCGCACCCCTCCGAGCATCACATCCTCATGGGGTCTTCTCTCCCGCTCTCTCTCTTTCTCTTTTCTCCCTCTTCTCGCTTCTTTCTCCTCCCGCATCGCGTAGCCACTTTACACACGTTTGCCGACCCCTCTTTCTCTCTCTCTGTCTCTCCGCTTCGTACGGACCTCTCGATCTCTTGCTTATTCACTCGCTCGTTTCCACCTCGCATGTGCGCACGTGCGTATGCATCAAGCAAACGCGTGTTGCGTTAGTGTGCGTGTCGCGAACATCTCGAGGGCTCTTTGCTCTCTCCTGCCTTTCTATGAGGCATTACACGACGACGTACACTTGTGCCCCTCGTCGCCGGGATGCTGGGGCCCCGGCTGAACACGGGCGAGCGCCGCGTGTATATACGTCTTACAATCGGTTTCATCACGGCGCGGAGAGTAGCGGAGAGAGAGAGAGAGAAAGAGTCGGATTGTGTATTCTCACCTCTTCTCTCGCGCGAGAGATCTCGAGGCGAGAACGCGTGGCTTAGGCGTGCTTTTCCTGCGCGACCGCCACCGCTCGAGATATGAATTTCGCGGGGTTGATCGTGACGAGAGTTGCGGTCGAGGGGTATTGTCCAGACGCGGATTGCATCGCCGCCGCTACATCCGAGTGATATAAATTTCGCTGATGCTGCGGGCACACAGCGCGGCGGTCGTCGCGGATCGATGAGCGCAATGAGCGCCACAATCGGCTTCCCGAGTCCAATTCCGCGTTAGAGAAAATATTCTATTCTACAACGCACAGACCAACGTATATATGTTCAATTTTATACACAAAGGGCACCGATAATTGAATAATTTCGATGAGCATTGTTGTATTTTTTTAGTCTGCCTTAATAATTTTATTAATATTATTAGACGCAAGTATTACGTGTATCTGCACGCGTTCGAGAGAGTTTTATTCGTTTCTTGAAGAAGAGTTTTTTTTTTTCAATATATCGACGAGAGAGGATTTTTAATGGTCTGTCCCGACTGATGCTGTGCGTCCCAGTTCAAAAGAAACGTGAAGAAACCGCAAGAAACCCGGTACACAACACAATGGTAGGTGGATGCGTCGAGCTCGAAGATTTACAAAGTGTCCGACAGCTTACTCTTTATAAACCGACCGTCTTCTCTCACGGGGGACAGAAAAAAAAAGGCGTTTAAATGTCGCTAGTAGTGATCGCTGTGTCTAAAAGTTGATTGTATCGGAGGACGGACGAATTCCCGGTAGGTTCCTCTCTCCGGCTGGCAGGACGGAAAATTATATGTATTCACGAAGAATGATTTCGGACGATGAATAATGGATAAGTTCTGTCGCGTGTCCACCGTCATTATGTGGCTAGCGGGTTCTGCGCTCGCAAGAGAGCAGAGAGAGATGCCATCACCAACGCTACCGCGTCGCCGTCGCCGTCGTCGTCATCGTCGTCGTCGTGAATCTCGTCATTGAATTTCTGCCCTATATACATGTACGTACTGTATACCATTCTACGTAATTCGCGTGTCGAGAAGTATCGTGCGAACTGAGAAGCCCCGAGAGCCAAGTTAAACGGCTATAAATTATCGCTGCAATGAGAAACCTCTTCGCTGATCTCCTTTCAGAAACTACGTAATAACGATGCATGTCACTTTTACGTGACGCGCGCCTGGTAATCGGAAAATTATAACCAAGCGGATTAGCGCGCGATCCCGCGCGCTTTCTAGAAAATTGATCGTTATATAAAACGAGATAACGCAATTGAAAAATTTGACTGATGCGAATTTTCACAAATTTTCAAAAAAATTTGACAAGACATTTTGGGAAAAAAAAAGATTCCTTTTAAGTCAAATATTTGAAATCAAATCGATCCGCACGAAATAGTGACACTTTATTATTTTTAATCAACTTATAGGATAGATTCGTTTTCTGTTCGGCGGCATTGTCGAAGATCTGACGACGAACCCGGTGTGGTAGCGAGGCAGTATGGTATATCGTGGTCCACATGGGCGGATGGACGGACATCGGTAGTGGGATGCTGCGCGGATAATGCTTGGTCCACGCTCACCAAGTTCTTTCTCTTCTCTCTTTCTCTCTCTTATTGCAATCTCTCCGTTTTCATGTATCCTTCTCTATCTTCCGTCATTTCATTCCGTCCCGTTCTGCCGTCCTTCGTCTTCTTGCTTACGTTACGTCGTCTCTCTCGCTCCACCTTGTGCCTTCTGCCTTCCTCTCTCTTTCTCTCTCTCGTCGCGGAGGACTTGCTTACTCGAGGGCTCCGAGTTAGCCGGCGGGCATTATGGTGGCTACTCCGTTGGCTTCTCGCGTCTCTCGAAAGCTCGCAAGAGAGTGTGCTCCCCCCGAGGGTCAAGGAACTCCCTCGGGAACAGGTTCACCTCCTTCTCCGCCCTTCTCCACCCCTCCTCCTGCTGCACTCTCGCCCCTCTTGCCGCACCGTGCTGCGCACCGCCGCCAACCCGCCCTATGCCCCCTCCGGTTCGTACCTTAGGGTTTTACTTATTTTCTCTTATTACCGCCGTGGGCATGTAGGCACGTTTCACGCACACACGCGCGGGTCCGGCCTCGTACGTACACGGGATACCGTCCACCTCGAGGTCCACCGAAGCCCCCTCCCCTCCTTCCCCGTCTCAGCTCGTACTCAGCGCCGTTCGCTGTGCTCCTCTCGCCCATCTACCACCTCCCCCCGCCTCGGAGCTCCTCTCAGGTACTCCAATATGTGAGCATATTATTACAGAGACGCAGGGGGAGAGCGAGGGGGGACGACGCGGGAGTCTCGCGGAGCCTCTCTTCGCGAGGGAGCAAAGACGAGGCAAAACGCACACGCGTTCTCCCGGTGGATGAGGAAAACGCACGAGCGAGCGTACACGCAAGGGTGTTTAGGTGCGGTTTCCTTTCCTCGCGCGACCCCTCCGCGCATCCATCTCTTCCCCATCCCCCCGAAGTGTCCCGGCTGCACTCTCTGAGAGTGCAGATACCAGATTCCACCTGTGCTGCTTGATACGCTGCCGTTGCTGCCGTGCTCATCCTCCTCGTCTCTTCCATGTCTTCTCCGTGTCGTGAGATCGTTTCGAATTTGCCGGATAGCTCGTCTTTCTTTTTTTTTAACTTTCTCTCTTTCTCTCTCTCTCTCTCTCGTCTCTTTCTTTCTTTTAAAGTCCGCGACCGGCCCAAAGGATTATGGCCGCGCGGACGAGAAAATGTGTAGATTTTCGGTACGTGGTACGTGTGAATCGACGATCGAAGAAATGCGAGGGCTTGTAATAAGGGCATTTAACCTGCGGTCCTCGCACCTCGCTTTATTCCCGCGTTTCTCGCACGTTTCAGGACTCCCGCCTTACGTCCCGTCCGTTCGTTAAGAAATTGCCTACCGGTATTTTCGCATTCGGCGGTTCTCTTCCTCGTCTCTCGTTCTTCCCGCGCGAGATCGTTCCGAATTAGTCGGAATACCTCGCGCATTTTTAACAACCCGGGTCTCTCTAAATGGTACCGAATGGGGGGGGATTATACGGGTCCCGGAACGGCGATCGTGAATATTCTGATGGCGCTGAGAATTTCATCGCCGTAGCGAAAAATGAAAGAATCATAAAGTTGCCTTTGCGCGACCCGGCTTTCCTCTTTATCAGATTTCGCCGGATTCTTTCGCCAGACATTTCGGTTTATCAGGATCGTTCGTTGAGCAAACGAACGTTTGCGTATACACGTTTATTATTTACGGTATTTGCGTAAATCTCGAAAATTTCGAGAAAATGTATGTTTTTTTGCAAACAAAAATTTAGCGCGCGCGCGCGCGAGATTGTCGTCGACAGGACTTGTCGCAGACACGTTTATCTCCTCGCTTTCTATTTTCGTTATTCATGAATTGGCGTTATAGCTTTTTCTTGAAGAGCTTTTGCAAAAGCGGAAGGTGTAATGGATACACGACGGGGCGCAAACCGCGCGCGCGCACGGTGTATATACACGCAGGAGGATTTTAATGATCTTTCTGCAGGCATTTCTCCGCCGGAGGGATGACTATAGATACCAGATTCCACCTGAACCGCAGCCGTACGTTGCTTCGAATTCGACTGCAGCGACTGTCTCGAGGACACGAGATTCTCTTGCGCGCTTGTATACTCTTACTTTCTTGTAAAATGTGAACGTCTCTCCGATTTGAATATAATAATATTGATTGCACGTATAATTGCACGCGGTAAATAATTAACAGAGTTTGTGGGACAAACAATAAACCTGACAGTTTTCGCGCACGTGCAAAGTAATTACAATAAATATTTTTCGTGTTATTATTGTTACGTGTAAAATTATTTTCTCATAAAACATACACATTGCAATTCTCATCCCATTATTTTAGCAGTTTGCGCAGAAAGTAGGTATACATTTGCGGCTGTAATAAGAAATCTCAGAAGGATTCTCTTTAACCAGTGCGTCGTAACACGTGTAATGATTAACTTTAGAAAAAAAAAACTCTGATGTTGCCTCAAGATTCCGCTAGAATTTCATAACGTCTGGACATATGCCGGACAGATTCGCAGGCGTGTCATGAACTCTCCGAGATAGCTTGGTTTCCCCAGTTCCGTTATCCCGGCAATACCCGTCAGGTGTCCTTTTGACGCCTCGCTAATTGTTGTTGAAAGCAAGTATGCCCGTTACATAGTCACGAACTTGAAATGGTGCGCAGTTGCGCTTCTCTCTTCTCGGCGAAATTATGCGAATTTCCGCCGAACGAAACGAATTAGCGAATCGACATGCAAATTTTTTTCTTTTCACGCGGTAATTAGCGCGTAATTAGCGGTGCCTCGACCGACACGTAAATAAAGCGAAACTTTCTCTGTTTACCATTCATTCGCCGTCTTATTTAACAATTGCTAGACGTCTTTGATGAAATTAAACTCGAGCGGAGTAAAAGTAAAAGTAAATCCAGAAATATAACACAAATAAATGAATTTTTAATTGTGATATCACAACAATCTTGCAACAAAATATAATACGCGGAAGGAAACAGTAAGGAATTCTTTAATTTATGAGGTGTGTACATTATTCACATATAAGTACACGGAAATGTATATTGCTTGCAATTTACCTAACAGTGTTGCAAAATTTATCGCACTTCCAATCTTAGAACTGCGCATAGACTTTCTTATTTCGTGTCTACACATTTTGAACGCCGACGTATATGTATATACAAGTGATGTCCACAATATACTCTAATAATATTCTTGCAAGCATCTCGGCGCAAGAATATCTCTACTCAACTGATACCTGACGTATCTCATGACGCAAACGACTCGGCGCCTTTAATTCGTCCTTTTAAAAGGCTTGTTGGCGTCGACAAAAATATAAGAATGCGATGTGCCGTTAATTCAGTGACGCTGTCAATAACGATTAGACGAACGGCCAAATACGAAGATGTACAGACGGATAAGATGAATAAAAGAGATTGATCGTTTCGGCTAAACGCGCCGATTCGTTGGCACGTATCGAGTAAAGTGAGAAAAGTCAACGTACATTTCATTTACGAACAAAAGAGTAAAACCATTAATCAAATCAAATCAAATCGGAAAATACACGACGTTAATCTGCACGAGAGAGAGAGAGATTAAACGTTTTCCCAAATTTTTTCTTCGATCGCGTTCAAGTATCGAATTACATAACAGAGCCGACCGCCTCGGTGGTTGTTTTTATCACATGCCCTTCCGCCCGCACGAGATCGTAACAAGGTAAAATGTTATTAGCGAGATAATTAATATTCGACTAAGATCCGTGCTGTGGGGCCTCCGCGGTCGGTGTGCCAGCACACAAAAAAATTTATAATTACGGTCTCGTGAGAGTTTTTGGCGTCCGTAGAAGAGATCGGCGAAAGTAAAGCCTCGTCTCTCGGACGGGCGCATCGCGCAGTCTCACTGCTTTTTATTGCAGTCTTAAAAGGAGGCGGGCACAGATATTTGGGCGTGTAATAATCGAATGACGCCGATGAGACGAACGGTGCGCGCAGAGGGTGATCGTTCAATTTTCTGCACTAGCGAGTCACACGAGCACGCACACGAAACGCCGAACGTGGCGCGGGGCTTTACGTTTGTATGTGTTTGCGCGCGCGCGCGGGCTTGTATTCCTGTACGTAGATATGCGTCGGGGAACCGTAGTCGGTCGAACGTTGGATCAGTGAAGCCCCGCCACGATAAGCCCCGGCCGAGTTAATTAATGTTAAAAAAAGCTCGAGATAAGAATAAAAGGCCCTTCTCTATTTCTCTCTCTGTCTCGCGCACGCGTCCGTGTGGCGCGCCACCGGGCCGCCAACGGCCCCCATCGCCGTTTCTTCGATATGCATATTGTGCTCGTTAAATTAAACAATCGCGCGCGCGGGATCCGAGTAAAAATTCGAGTAAGAACCTATCTAATCTACTCGCCAGGAACGCGGCACCGGTCGTTCGCCCGGTTCCCGTCGATGACCATAGCTATGCTCCTCGGTCGGCTCTCAAAGACGATCGTTAGAGTTCTCAACGACGTCCAGCGCCTCTGCAGCTGCCTATGATAAGATAGTCGGTTGGTCGGTGTCTCGCAAATTGGACGAAATGAAATGTCGAAAGTCAACCGACTCGAGCATCGGCCGAAATTTCTTTGGTAGTTTGAGTTCTTGTACAAATAGAAAAAAAAACCTCGTTTGGAAAGTCGTGAAAGAAAAGATTTTACGGTTTCTGACGGTACGGCGTAAAATAAAAGATTAGCATCTTAAAAGAACGCGGCAATTTCGTCAACAATGTCGATCGATCGCAGATAGGCTTTCGACACGGACGTTTTACTACAGCTTTGTTATAATTCCATTAGTTGCGAGGGATGCCGATTTTCTGAAAAATTTCGTCGGACGTGTAGATGCCACCGCGGTGATATATTGAGAACAAGGTGGCTTTTTAACGAGGCGATTGGCTCTTCCTCTCGCACGGAACGATCGCTTCGAGTTGTGTTAAGGAAGGGATCAACAGGTGTCACTCCTACCTGTCCGCTGACGAAAACTTATCGAAATCCGTTTAGCGTCCATAAAGAACCAATTATTGAGGGTCGAGAACGAGGGCAGAAGACGCAACCGGCGAGCGACCAAGCGGTGGAACAAGGACAACATTAAAGGAAAACAGAGGGAAAGGATGGGGAGGTCGAACGAAAGTGAGAGGGTCCGAAAAAACGAGCGGAAGGTGAGAAAAAAAAGAGGAAGAGAGAGAAGGAGAGAGAAAGCGATCGGTGGAAGTGAGCGAGAGGGTGGCAGAGAGGCTCCCACAGTTATTAGAGACCGAACTGAAGGTTTCCAGGTTTAAGGGCTAATCTGCGCTAACGTCGACGGTGGAAGGAGTCACCTGTCAATTACGGACAGAGTTCTTCAGAGACTCCCTCGTATAGCCCGGGCCCGATCGTTATCCGCTCAGGAAATTGAGCGTTCAGCTCGCCTCTGGACTCCCGCTCTCTCCCCCTCGCTTCTCATCCCCGTGAAAACTCCACCACCGCCGAGTTAGACCGCTTGCGATCGCTTATTAACGATCTCTCGTGCATTTCGTGCAGTTTCGGCGTTAACGAAGCGCAGTCCTGCGCGTCTTGCGAGAGAACGGAAGAAGGGAGAGAAGCGGGTTCCGCGAATTTCATTTTCGACGCCCCGATCGGGGAGAGAAGCCGAGGAACGACTCTCGACGTTCGTGCTCGAACAAACGCGATACATTACCTCGAACGAATCACGAGATCGAAATTACGTAAGAGAATGTCTTTCCACGAACGCAGCCGATGGGTATCACAGCAGGTGTCTTAATTAAAGTATAGATCGAGCTGCTTTATTACTGCGTAAAAAAACAGACGCAATTCGATGCGCGATTCGTGGCAAGTCTGTTTTTTTTTGTTTTTTTCGTAACGCCGTAAAATCGCCTTGAAATCGCACAAGCCAAAGTCTGTACTACCAACTTTTATAAAACATCCTCTTCCTTGCGAAACCTCTCGATCGTGTGGAATCTCGTTACTCGATTTTCGCGTGTGGAAGCACGTCGTGTATTCGTCGCAATTCGACGGTGTTGATTATCGCTCAAAATTCGAAACTAAATACATGCAATAACATGACGTAATACGAATCGCGTTGCGTAACGAACGGAGGCGCGCACAATCGCAGTTGGGATCGCGTTCCACATTACAGTCGAAAGGAATCGATATATATCGCAACTATTAAATCAGTCAACCGACCATCCGCACGCATTCTGCTCGCCGAATATATATTCCCGTATATATACTATCGCGTTCCTCACAATTATCACTAATGCGTATCTTATTCGCTTAAGAATATTTCACGAGCCGTTGGCTATCTGATACGCACGCCGCGCGCCTCGCGGTAATAATAGACGGAGATAAAAGTGTGCGACTCATCCGTGGGAAACATCCGGGCGTTCTGTTAATAATCCGCCTCCAAGTCAACGATCGCGACCATTGTGAGACACGCGGCGCTTCCGTTTTTCCATATTCACTCTGTTTCGCGCGAGCGAGAAAATCGGCGCTCACGACCGAAATCGCGAACGAATGAAACCGCGATTCTGTTAGCGGGAATGCCCGCGGTGCTATACGTGAGCGGCGTGCGGATCGGGCTGAATGGCGATCGAGTAGTAATCAAAGAATCCCATTAAATCGCAGGAATTTCTTGCCGACCAGCTCGATCTTCGCCTCCCTTCGCTTCTCTCTTTCTCTCTCTCTCGGTCCTTTCTCGTATACGAGTCGCGGCAAGTCGGCAACGTGCAGTTAATTTCCACGTACGAGCTTTTGAAAGTAGCCGCGCGCGCAAAAGTATTGCGTTTCAAGCGGTTCCGCGACGTGTTGCAAGCGCGGGCAGATACTGCGAGCTTTTTTTTTTTTTTAATGTATTTTCGTCCGGGAAAGACAACATTGTGATAGAATTTACTGTATTTTATTCCAAGGAAGAGGCACAAGTTCCGCTACGAAGGTCTAAAAGTTAATAATGTTGGGGTCGGCTAAAAAGACAGAACGGATCGCCGTCAACATATCGCCGACGATATTCTGACGTTTGCATAGAACACGAACGATGTGCCACGGTCGTCATTCGTACGGTCCGTTTAGTCTTTCCTGAACATCTCGTGCCCATCTCTCTTGATTCTCCTTGCCGGATCCTCCATTCAATGGACCGCTCTCGCAAGGTTCTTATGGCGGTACTCACGCAAAACGTCGCCACGTGACGGGCATCCGGATCGCCGATGACCGATGAAGATTCCCGTCCCGTGCAAGATGGAATCGACGAGTAATTGCTGCGCGATGTGCCACACGGTGCATTGGCCCACGCAAATCTCGTTCTTGTCTTTTCTCTCTCGAGGAACGCGCGAGAGACACGCTCGTGTAAATGTAGAAAGACTAACAAGCATCTCGCACGAAATGACATCAAACGCACTCTCGGAGGGACACATCGGGGAAATGAATTTATTGCGCGATTATTGTTGCGTGTTAAAAATTAATTAATTGAAATATAAATGTCGTATTTTACACTCTCGTGAAATTAAGTTGCGAGAGACGCAAAAAAAATATTCCGTTTTTTTTTTTGAGGCGGCTTATTATTTTCATAAGCGTATATACAGATTAGTCATGTGTGTGAAGTAAAGAAGAAGCGATTACAAAATCTCTTTCTGAGAGACCAAGCGACTTCTCCTTTCTTACAATTCTATTCCACATGTCATTCCGCATTACATGGACGAATAAACGAGCCGGCCTTTCATACGCTACGGCGATGTCGGTTTTCACTGCTCGGAATGTTTCTGAGGCCGCCTCGGGAGAAAGAGAGAGAGAGAGAGAATCTAGGTAGACGTCGTCCAGTAGAAACTAATGATCGATGATAGAGACCTGGAGCTGGGCGTTATCTGCGATCAATGTCAAGATTATAATCGTGTGCCGGTTCCACGCCGCGATTTTCAATAAGCGTCTGGTCGCGGCGAATAATGTAAATCGCGCCCGCGCGCGCGCGATTACGTAATCGACACACGCGCAACACAATATATACCTACGTAGAGGTAATAATATTGTCTGCGCAATCTCGCGCGCGCGAAGACAGAAACTAGTATATGTATGTATTAACACGACTCGGTTCTCGTATCGATAAGTATCGTTCCAAATGCGAAATATACGGCGCGAGCCTTTTCCTCCTTCTGAATTCCTTTCAATGTCAGTGGAAGCTTATCAATCACCGCGCGATTGTCGAAGTGACGTAAACGTTAAGTTCGACGTAAGTTCAATGACAAATTCTGGAACTTTCTATGTTTCTCTTTTGTAATAAATTATTCCGTGACGTTTGATTTCTCACAAACTTTTCTCTAATTATTTTTATGTACATTTAAAGATTTATCTCAGAGTTTTTTTTTTTTAATTAAATTTGGAAACGAGTATTTGTTTTTAAATATAACAAATAGCATTATATTCTTCGTACACACACGTGTGTGCGAATGTTTACGAGAGTAGAAAAATCGAGTCATTGGTATCGGCTGTTTAAATATGACCCCGAGAAGACCAGTCGGTCCATCTTGGGCTTATCTCTCCTGCCAGAAATGTAGGAGAGAACCGAGGGTATATAATCCGGTTCTTTTTCTTTCTCTCTGTCGAAAAGCACACGCCACACATAGAACACGCGGCTTATCTAAATATATCCCAAAGGAATCGCACGAAAACGTTTTAATTAACTAATTAAAATTCCCCGGTGTCGCGCGTGCCTCGTATACATCTCGATTCCGCGGATCACGTCACGTTTCACAACATTCTTCGTGAAGATTGACACGTTTTAACATACATACATACGTGCGTTACGACATAATTTCTCCTTTCCACGCATTTTCTCTCAAAATATCGTCGCGCGTTGAGTTTCGCGCAAAAACGTTTCACTACATTGCGATTTAAAAAGCGTTACTTGCATTTACGTGAAATATAATTGAAAAATCGTGAGAAAAACATGTTGTTTATCCGCTTAAAAACTTTTCTTTTCAATATATTGTCAGATTGAAAATTAACGGATCGCACGTAGTATTAAATTTCACGTATTAAATTTAATACGAGACAAATAATTTATGAGACACGCACAAGCCTCATAAAGATTGTGAAAGCCGGAAAAAAATTAAGACGGACGCGACTTCGCTGAATCGTAACAAAGCGACTGTGTTCAGAACTCCGAGAGGATATTCTGGTTATAATATTAAGAGTTAAAAATTGCACATAGGTCTCGTACGAGGCTCCTTGGAAGTCCCGTGTAGGTCCGTGGACCCCGTCGAGCCGAGTTAATCGGCGCGGACCTTCCCAAGCACGCTTCGCCACCTCGATTCGCTTCAAGAGCCTCCAAAGCTGGTATTAATAATCCGGACGCCGGATCCTCCACCGTGTTTCTGCATGCACTTTTTTCGTCTGTTTTTCGATTTCTTTTCTTTTCTTTTTTTTTTTTTTTGTTTTTTTTGTTTGGTCGGATCCGCCGTTTCTCGCTCGCGTTAATCTTCCCGAAACTCATTGGATTCGCGAAAGAGAGATGCAACGCGAGAGCGTAAACGACAGGCGCATTCTATAAATTCCGTAACAACGTGCGAGCACGTCCAATAAGATCATTGAAATGTACGTTACGCCGCTCCGTCCATGCGCGGAGAAACAAAACGACCAACTACCCGTTGACCTCGAACGGGACGGTGATTTTCTTACTATCTCAGAAAATCCCATCGGACGAGATGCCGCTCGATCGCCGATCGAGATTACGCGCCGATGCGTCCGCTCGCTCGCGCGTAATGCTGCTCAACGGCAGCGTGAATCGTACCTGTTATTTGGCTTATTTGTATTTACGCGTCGCAAGTAATCGTTTCTACCGTCCCGTCCGTTCGCGAAACGCGAACACGTAAATCCGACGTGCGCGCGAACACACCGCTTTGATACATTGGATTTGCGCGTCCGGGAACCGCGGAACCGCATCGAACAAATGGTCCGGGGCATGATTTACCGTTGCGTTCGATGTATCACACAACGCGAGTTATCGTATTTCAAGATTAGGTTGTCGCGGGTAATTCCGTATTCAAACCGCCGGGCCCGTACACAGGCGATGAAATATCGCGCGCAGTTATTTAACGCCAATTGGACGAGCATAGCGGTCTCGTAAAATCGCGCCTTCCCGTTACGAGAGAGATTTCGTTCGGCGAAAGTCTCGCAATGATCTCTCTCTCTCTCTCTTTTAGTCTCCCGCTCGTACTTTGCCGCTCTTTCACCTGTCACACCTCGACACTCGCAAGAGGCCAAAAGGCTAATGCGTTCGAGTAACCGGATTATGGCCGCGCGCGGATTACAGAATGAAGAAATACTTGCTCCAATTCGCCACGCAGTCAAGAATTACGCGCACGCACCGCGCGCGATAAGTGCGAGCGCGCGCGCGCTCAAAATGTTGTTGATCACTCTCTCATCGTGCCGCGAGAGATATAATTCCGGAAATGTCTCTATATGCTCAGGATAATCTCTTAATATTTCTTGCGATTCTACTGCTATTTCAGAAACGTGAGAACAAGAATCCAAAGATATTTTCTAATTCATGAAGATCGAAGTAATTTAAAGCGAAGATTCGCTCTTAACAAAAAAGGCGTATAAAGTCGAGTATATTGAAGTATTTACTGTTGCTTTTCTCTCGCGATACTAATTGGTTTTTTTTCTTTTCGAGCCTCGCGGACGACGATGACGACCATTACGATGACAATGATAACAACAAAATGCGACGACAACGATAATATAAAAACGGCGATTCTTGATGATAAAACCGAACGCGCCGATACGTTCGCAACATAGTTGCCGCGCGCCTCCGCTCAGAAATGTAAATTCTCATTGCCTGATCCGCTTATACCGATACCATCTGCGGCCCCTTGCCTGTATAGAAGACCCATAATATACGCATGATACGAATGCGACGATAGCGCGAAAAACGAGAGCGTCGGCGGGCTGTAAAATTATATGGTATCTCTTCTTTGTGCTTTCTCAAAATTCACGAAAGCGTTTTTACGATCGTCAGATAACTCCTCGTAAATCGACGGCGCCTATACGTAGTTATCCCGTTGTAAAGAAAAAAAGGTGTATGCGTAATAGGGGGAGAAAAGTAGTAAAAATTCTCCGACAGCAGCGACTTTTTAATGAAAGCATCGACCGAACGATTACACGCCGCGAGAGAGACCCAAAAAAGGACGGGCGTGGGTTTTTCACACACGAAGACGTTCCTACGTCATCGGTGCGGATTGATACAAAATTACGTGAGGTAAGGCAATCAAATCACGTGTCGCGCCCACCCTTTTCTTACATGCGATTATACACCAAATCCGTCGGAAAGCGATGTATCAATTATAACGATCAGCTGTTAATAACCAACCTTATCGTAATGACAATGTCTCTCCTTTGAGCTCACGCACACGAGCGGCATTAACACGCGGAATTAATATACGCGCTGGTTGATAAGCGTGAGTCCACATAACAGCCCGGCCGGGAGTAGTTTCGTAAGGTGCCGAGAGACGGTCGTCCGTCGAGAGCTACTACTTTTTGTGTCAATTAATATTTCGTCACGGATCAGAGGCGGCTAAAAGCATCATCTAGAAAAGCCCCTCCGGGGTTTCACGGCCCATTCAAGCGTACTCGTCCGACGCCTCTTCAAACTACGGTACATCGGGCCGCTCTGCTCGATTTTCTTTCCGCGGTGGGAACCAGCTTGGAGCGCGCGATAAGAATTTGATTCGAAAAATCGGCATTCCGATTTTTCGAAATGTACGTAGTAATATTTTACCCTAGTGCGCGCAACAGCTCGTGCAACATAATTTATCTACCGAACTGGAAAATTCTCACACAAGTGAGACGATTTTTAATTTTGTTTTAATTCTCATGTACCATTACGACGTTTCTCTTCATCTTATTCATATTCAACGAGCGAACGCACTTATTTCCTAATGATGTTTACGCGAGCGTCACGCGAATTGTAATTTTATGTTAATCACGTCGCAAACGTGCCGAGCAATTTTCCTTCTCGCTTTTATCGTTCTGGCTTAATTTTCTGACCATTTTATATACGCACGCCGTTCAGGTATGCGAGATACATGCGTAGAACAAAAAAAGACGGTCGTTTAATTAGACACGGTAAAAATAATGACTATGCACATTCTCCAGACACATGATACAGATTTTCGACGCAGTCGATTGCGTCTTCCCGAGTCCCGCGCTCTCTCGTTCTCGCGCGCTCGACGATTTACGTTTCTCGTAATGCGACATTAGTATTTATCCGCGATTACGCGGAGTAAACGGAGTAGCACCGCTGCTAAATTAGTAGAGATCGTTCGTAGATGGTGACCGCGCTATTGAGTACAACATCCGGCTTAATGACGCGGGCGAGAAAAAATAAAAAATAAAAAGAGAGACGTGCGAGAGGCCGTAGCGCAAATAGCTCCGCGTCAGAGAAATCCGCTGATCTTAATCGATACGCGCGGGATAAGACGTGCAGAATGTTGCACATCCGCGTGCCCGGGATCCTGTTTCTTGCGCGCGCCGTTCAAGGATACGCGGATAATCTCTCCCAGGACTTGCCCGCGCGAGAAATCGATGACGTCGTCTGCAGATGACTCAAAGCCATCGGGATTCCATTTCCTCTCGCTTCTTCTTGTTGTAAAAAAAAAAAAAAAAAAATCAAAGTAAAAACTGCGAACGCAGTATTTCTCTCGGCTTGAGTCTTCAAACTAATTAATAATGAAAAAAATATAGAAGTGAAAATAGCATCTCGTAGAACATCGCGCCTTGGCTAATAATTTTCGAAGAACTTCAAGCAAAAGATGACGTCAGAGGAAATATCTTTCACACGTGTACAATATAAGTAATAAAAAAAATTGAGATAATTTAACACTTTATAAGACTGACTATAATATTTTATCGTTAATTATTTTTAAGTCAAAGTTTTGCGCGAGTAGTTTTTCTTTACGTGTTTTCTGAATCTCTTATCTGATAAAATAAGCGATCACATAGAAATATATCCAAAGCACACAACGATCTTATATCTTTTCGAGCCTGGTATTGAGTCCGGCCGCGTAAATTTACATTGCGGCCGCTTCTAATGGAATTGTCGATACGCCTCGCGCGCAGGAACGATCATTCCCCGTCGCCGGCCGGCAGAGTCAATATAAAGTCGGGAGCAAATACGCGCGAGAGCGCGGCTTTAACAGATTTCAAGCGGGTAACCGCGTTTCATTACACAACGCGCGAGCCGCTCGTATCTCTCCCGGTCGGGAAAATAACGAGCTAAGGTGTTTCCACACTCCGACGCACGTCTATAACGCACAGACGTCCAAGGCCAGGGAACAGCCTTCTGCAACTCTCAAGGATAATCCGAGATACTCCCATCCTCTTTTATGCGAAACGCCTCTGCTCGCACTTCTCCGGGCGCGTTAAATCGTGCGCTAAAGCGACCGCATCATCATCATCCCCTGTTTACTGCGCTTCTTCGCCGCGATGATGTATCGACCGAGGCGCAATCATTCGCGCGTCTCTCTCGGCGATGCGCACTCCTCGGCGAAATCGTCGCCTACGTCGCCGCCACCGAGAGTTCTCCAAATGGTTCCCGTCTCGCATGAGCGACTTATTGCGAGAAACTACTCCCGCTTGTCGCCAAACCGTCGTAAAACGTAACGGCGTGACCATAAATGATGCAATCGGGAGAGACATCGGTTTTTAGCGAGAGCCTGCGAAACGCTTTCGCGTTAATGGCCGCTTGATTAATTGCTATTAGAACTCACACGCCGGGAACAAATGACGAAACATTCAGATAAGCATTCGGATATGTTTTATACATGAGAAGATCGCGCTTCAAGGATCTTTACGATTTCCGGTACAGAAATATAAGCGCTGATCCCGTTTATTCGCCTTGATAAAAATCGTAGATTGTAAGCGCGGCGAAGTGTACCTCGGTACGCGGTATTCAATAAACGTTTCCGCCTCTGGCGTCTCGGCATTCCCGAGTCACCGAGAGAGTCCGGTGCCATGACCTGTGCCCACCAAGTAGAGAGACAGTCGCCGCACGCGCGCGCACGGGTGCCGCGGTGTCCTCCATAAATCCCTGGGAAACGGAGACAAAATCTAACGAGGTCGTGTCGGCGCGCCGCTGCGCGACAAGAAACGCGTTAAAAGCATCGTCATCGCGACGCGGGGCCGTTTACGTCTAATGCGCGTTTGCGCGATTGCGTAAGCAACTACGGAGATGCGCGTCGTTATGATTACGCGTTTTTCCGGGGAGGAGGGGGGGGAACATATAACGGAATTCGACATCAGAATCATAAATGTAAATAATAAGAGAAAAAAAAGACGAGTAAATCACGTGTCCGATCAGCGTGTATGTACATTTACACGAATATGCGGTCGGGCCGGAAACGTCGTCGGAACACGACGATCCAGATCGACGATCGGCCGGTCTAGCTGTGGCACATTAATCTTCCGTGAGTGCCCGGCACTAAGGAGAAGAGCGAACACGGAGAGAGAGGAGAACTAGGAAGAGGCGAGGGAACGAGAAGAGGGTGGACAAAAAGGCAATCGTTTCAGTGCGAGTAAGCGAGGTAGCGTGCCTTGGGGGCCCTTCGCGCCGCCACGGCCAATGTAAACGGGGTCGTCGGTTGCGCCGGTGGTGTGGTGCGCTGGCGCTGGCGCTGGCCAAGCACATCGGCAGCAACGACAGCGGCAAACGGCAGCTAGGAAACCCAGAGGCGGTTCGCGGGAGCGGGTTTATGAATGCAGTCCTCGGCTGCATTTATGTCGGTAGCTGGAGGCGCTTATAAATAAAAGGGACGGGAGAGAGAGAGAAAGAAAGATGAAAGGAGGGAAAAAGGGGGGAAGGTGATAGGTGAAGGGGAGGAGGAAAAGTCAAAGAAAGAGGGAGATTGCGCTGAAGCCAGAGAGAAAGAAAGAGAGAGAAAAGAGACGTTAGAGAAGGAAAGAGAGAGAGAGACGGAATGAACGCACGTAGTGTGTGCGCGCGGATTCAATTATTCTGCGATTACAACGAGACTGGCGACTGGCCGGTCTCGGCCGACTACTGGCTTCGATTCTCCCGTGGTGCCTCCTCTGTGCGCTACGTGTTTTCTACGTCGGGAATTGTTATACTGGGTGATCGGTTCAAGTACGACAGAGGAGAGGTGTTAACAACCTCTTCCACGCACACTGCTTTCAGATGTAATCTTTGTATGTTGCTTCAAAGCTGGAACTCTCTTATGAGAGAGAATAATATTATTCATTCAGTCGAGCGCGGTATTTAATTATTATCACAACGTACAAGACGTGTGAGAGAGCAAATTGATAAAAACAAGCAAGTGAAAATAGGAATACGTATAGAACAGTACGTGCGAGATTGTCGATATCTTCAATCATCATTTTGAAAACGATACTTCTTATTTAGCGCTATCTTTCCATCGACATTAGCACGGAGAAAATCTATACTAGCGTTCGAAACATGACGTACAATCATCTTTCTAGAGAAAGACGATCACCTTATATAAGTGGTGACTGGCCAATATTCTCTTTCACGCTCGCTCCCGCAGTCACTTATGCACGGCCCTATCGCGATCACGTCGAAACTATCGCGATCTGTTATTGCACACCGCCTGTACTCCACGCACGTCATACGCCGATAAGCCACCGGCAAATCTGATAACGTGTTACTGTTAGTACTGTTCTCTCACGCGCCTGAAATCGAGACGCCGCCGCAAGATTCTCCGTGTCATCGCTACCAGCATGCTAGAAGCGGTTACATCGATGTTTATCGTTCAAATATTTATAGTCTGCACAACATCGTCAAGTGTTACAAACAATAATAACGAGTCCGTATTGTGTACAAGGCAAATCGCTAAATTCAACTTTTAAATGAAGAATATCTACAATTAGAATTACGACGAGAAGAGAGAATTGTTTCTTTGTACAAGTGTTGTAACGTTTTAAATATATTAAAAATTGAAGAAATGTTATATTCTACTACGGGAGAGATTGTTTTCTTCTCTGTTTTCTTTTTTGTATTGGTTTCTCTCATTTAAAGTCCAACAAAAGTTTGCACAGGATGAAACTTGTAGACACCCGATTTCGAGAATAATATCTAATTCCGCTGTCGATATAGATACGATCGTAGAACCGGGTCGTCTCGATCTCGTTCTTAATTAATCCCCGTGTGGATCCTCTCGAACTATCGACGAAACGAGGACCACCTCGGCAGCGGAGCCCGTTGTCGTGACCCTCGGCTCGGGGATGGGAGCGCGTATAATTACGCGGAAAGAATCGAACAGGTCTCTGTCTTTCTCTCTCCCTCGTTCCCTATCTCTTTCGCCAAGTCAAGAGGATCAAAGCAGAGGAAACGATACCGGGACGGTGTTGCTTTCGATCGGTCGGACGACGCGTCACGGTTTTGACGGGGAAACGAGTTCGGCACCGGCGGCGGCGCATCGCCGGCTTGACGAAGAAGAAGGCGTTCTCGGACGAATTTGCGTGAAACGACTTCTCCGCGTTGCGTATCGGTGTGGTACATGGGCCAAGGATAAAGGTGGTAGCAAGAGCGCGCGCGGTCGGGCCTCCCTGAAGGGGAGATGGGCAAATCCGCGATGAGAAGAAGAAGACGAAGAAACGGACAGAAGAAGAAGCGGTAGAGGAAGAAGGTAGAGAGAGGCGAGAAGGAGACAGAAAGAGACAGCATCAGGAGGTAAAGGCAGACAGGTACTCATGGGCGATCCAGGTAGCTCGGCAGCCAGCGGTCCGGGTATTCTCCATCTCTCTTTTTCTTCGTCTCTCCTTTTCTTTTCTCGGGCCCAGGCAGCCTTGAGCCAGTGAGACTGGTTTCTGTTTTTGCTTCCATAGGTTGCATCCTCTCTTCGAGGTTCCTCGGTAGTCCATCCTTCTTCGACTCTTTTTCCCTCCGTTCTCCCGTCCCATTTCCTCCCCGCTCGTCTCTCTTCGATCGCGTTAGCGCTCGTCTCTTTCCTCTCTTCTGTGTCTTCCGTCGATTGGTATCTCTCTGCTTCTTCGTTCCCGCTGCTTCCTTCGCCCCCGATCTACGCTCTCGCTGTCGCAGCGCCGTCGGTCACCGCAATTATTTCGGAGTAATCCCCAGAAAATGAATTACCCCGGTAAAAGACTTTTCATTGTGGGGTAATTTAACGCGCAATAACGTCGCGCGTTTTTTAAAACGCGTCTGGGCACTTGACAAATGTTTCCGTAATCGTAAATCATCGATTTTACTACTTCTTAAGTAATAGCCTCTTCTCTTTCTCTCTCTCTTTCTATCTGTTTCTCTTTTTCCGTAAGGAATCACTCTCTATCTAATTATATTTCTCTCGGAGAAGAGAGATCGCGATGCACATATGTATTTCCTACGCGGTTTTACGGCAACTCTCTCGCTGCGAATTTCGAAAATAAAAGAAGAAGCGTGGTATTTCGCGTCGCGCGTTTACGAGTCCATCGTCGACGCAATTTCGCAATTAAACACGCGTAAATATCACCGATATCTACATCGACGATCGGCACGGCGATGACGCGATGTCTTATGCCAACGATGATAATGATGATGATGATGATGATGACGACGACGATGCCTCTCGGTCTCGCAATAATGAAAACACGTCGGAGACACTCAGCATGAGGATGCTATGATTCCTCCGCGGGCTTTTAATTATCGCGCGCGCGCTTTTACGAGCCGAATCTAAAAATTCCACACGTTATTCCCGTCGAGGGGGATTGTAGACGGGGGTCCCATAAAAATTTCTTCCGGCGAAGTATGACCGAACTCGACGTTCCCTGTCGTCGTCGCTCTCGTCTCTACTCGAGACGTGATCGGTCCTTCTTTCTCGTACCCTTCCCTCTCATTCGTCCATTCGTTCCTCTTTCGGTCCACTCGTCGCCTTTTTCGAGTGAATTATCCGACGCTATTAAGAGACCGAAAAGAAATACGCCCGATGACGTCACGTCTCGGAAGGTTAAGCCGACGGAGATGCAGAAAGAGACTCCCGTTCCCTCATTTAAGGAATCAGTCCGATTTATACCTGAGCGAATCAAACGGATTAACACCGGCATCGTGTGCGCGACTGAATCTTTTTTAGATTCTAATCTGCCGAATCCTTTCACGAGACATAGGCGTATGATCCCGCAAAAAAAAAGTTATCTTCGGTCTGCCATCTTGCCACAACGACGTCGTCAGCGTTCGCAACTATCCACTGGATTCCGAATTGCTAATTAATAGTGACGCGGTTATCGTCTCAACAATCTTGTTGTAAGGGTTAAATTTAAGGTTAATTTTATTGCCTTTCAAATTAATTATTACACGCGGGATTAATTATTGTATCATTTACACACAAGGTAAATATCGAAACGTTCGAGATCTTCCACACGTGAATTGACATTCGCGACGAGGAGGACCGCGCCATCCAATAACACGATAAAGCGATTTCTTCCTTCTTTTCTTTCTCCCGCCTCTCTCTCTCTCTCTTTCTCTCTCTTCTTCGTCCTCTTCCTCTCTACGTCGGGCCTCTTCTTTCTTGCTTCCCGTCGACTTACTCCGGTGGTACACGCCGGACAGGTTGGAACGATCCGGACTGTACGGCTCAGATCGGGACTCGTGGCATTCCAGAGTCGGCTTCTTCGTGCATCACCACCCCGATGTTGTCCGGAGAAGAGGAGAGAAAAGGGAGGCGCGCTTTCTCAGTTCGGCGGTGTGTCTGGAATCTGTTCCTTCGTTTCTGAACAGCACTCGTTGGTTCATCGACGGAAGGGATCAATGGGGGCCCCATGACATTAACATTATAAGTAACAGTAACCCGCTACATACTAACTGCCGTATTATCGCCCCACCATGTATTTCATTCACCTGAGATTCTCATCAACGTAATTAAATACTTTATAAAGAACACCCGACGTGACGTCTCTCGTCGTGAATCTAATGTGAAACGCGCTTTTTTGAAGGTCTGAATACGAGGAGACGGAGAAAGTGCAAAAGCGTATACATCATGTAATTCTTTTAACATTACAAACAGAAATATAATTTTAAACTTTTATAATTTCTAAATATTTTGCAAATAAAAAGAATTGAAAAATCTGATAAAACTTGCTTTATAATTATTTCCTGCCCAATGCACTAATTGTCTACCAGATGCTAGAATCTTGATGGTAATTGCGCACGATGGTGTGTCAGATGACGCGCCTAATGATAGCCATTGTATCGATGTTTCCTTACTTCCGGTAGGATCGTCAAAAGTCGAAAAATGATTGTTTCATTCACGAAATGTGGGTCGCCTCGGGCGAGACGCGCAAAACATGTGATTTCGAAGTCAAGCCATCTCCAATTTATACGGTATTCTCGAAAACTTCCACGATATATAAGAAATACTAATTACGCGAGAAGTAAAATAAAAATAACGACGTTAAAAAAATACGAAAAAATACTTAACATTTTTATGCCGTTATTTACGCTCACAGTGCGAAGCCGCAATTTCTCAGTTCGATTTTTTACACAAACAACAATAAAAAGTCGAGTTTCTTTGTCAGCGAAACGTAGCTTCTATATATATATATATATATATATATATATAAAATATATACACGTATATACTTCCTGCGAACGAGTTGCGAAATCTTTCTTCCCGTGACACGGCGTGACCTCTTTAAGAATGTTGCTCACTGGGTTCGCTCGGCCTCACCCGTCACGGCTATTACTTATTGCCGATCTCAAGGAGATTCGCCTCTCGCGTATTGTTTATGAACGACGCGAGATTGCGGCACGACGACGAACCAGACGATCGCGAAATGCCTGTTGTTTGCAATGTCGTGGCTCGGAACGCGCTGCACGGACGGCGCATGACGAAGTAATACTCCGCTCGCTCCGGATTGAAAGCTTTCGTCATTTTTACGGTCACGGGAAACGATAACGATTGGCGAGCGACGATTCTCCATGGCCGCTATAGAACACGCTATCGGTGATAGTCAAGTGCGGCTAATTGGCCTTTTGAGCGAAGCGGCGCTTTTGTTTTTGCACGAGTTACGACAGCGACTTGAGAATATATTTATCGATACATGCGCGCTCAATCTCGAAGCGCAAAAAGCAACGTGCGTGCCAGTTTCGATCCGGTTTAATCATTTTTGTGAGATTCCATACTTCTTGTTTGACGCGGAAAATCGAGCAACATCTCATGCGAACGATGCCTTTCCTTGCAACTGATACTAAACGCACGTCGAGCGATTTATGAAAGAAGTGAAAGCGCGATGTAAATCAACGACGGCACGGCGCTCAATTAAGCAACAATTTATTGCACAATTACGTACTACTCGATAGGGCGCAGCAACATTTTAACTACGGGAAGATCGCTGATAACCAACTGATTACTACCTTTCCGCCTTTCAGCGATTATAAACGGAAAAAGTCGGATAGAATATTAGAAAGCAACGGCGAAATAAAGCGGAAATTAAATATCATGTACATGTTCTATTAATAAGTAAAATCTGCGTACAAGGCATGTGAAACAGCACATTTACTTTGTGACGAGTTATAGCCACATCTCGAAAATTATATTACGTTTGTAAATATAATAAATTTGTCAAAGATACGCGCAGGCATTGCTCGTGAGCTAACGTATCGTTTTGTAAACCTCGCACGCGTGTGATCTGCGGTAACGTTTTTGTGTCCGATTGCCCGCAGGCTAGCGAAAATGAGAATACTTATGGCGATAGAAGAGGTATAACGAGGCCACAGTGGACTATTAAAAGGACGGCTTGCCGAGCGTAGGAAATCGGATAACGATATCCCATCCTATCGAGCGTAATAACCGGCGCCATTATCGGGATATTCGAGGACCGTGAACAATTCGCCCGATAATACAGCGGTAATGATAGCCGAAGACTTTAGCATCGGCTTATATAGTTACATATCGCGCGCACACGCGTTCACACGCATCGTTTCGTACACCTAATACGAGCTAATTGGACGCCGAGTTAATCATAGTTCCTACCTTCAAACGCCATTCTGCTGGCCCGCCCAATTATCGCATCTGCTCCGGGCGCGTATTAATTAAGTTATTTTTAACACCTGCCGCACAGCAACTTGCCAGAAACGGCGCGGCGAGAGCACGAGCTGTAAACTCGTATACATCACAAAACCGCGCGATTTCCCCGCGGCAACAATCTCATACAATGAGGCGAGACAAACTGTAAGATTGATTATTCAGAAAAGTACGAATTGTGTAATTGCATAACTTGCATTGCATATCTAGCTAATATCACGATAATCCGTACGGAATTTTGTAAAGCGAGATGTTCAAACTTTGTTACACCAAGATTTATTATTGTCAAGTTTCAATCACGTAATTTTATTGTCTATTTAGGAGAATCGATAATTTGAAAAAGTTTGATGTTATACTATTCTAGCAGATCTCAAAAGCAAACGTTATTTGAATATTTTTTTAAATATTACAAGAAAAAACTTCAATATTTCTAATAAAAATAATTTGATATAGTTTTTATATTTTAAAATATTTTTAGTTTTTTACGACATGTAAAAACTATATAAAATATATTGCTTTATTATTTAAACGTATATTGTTTAGTTTGTCCTTGTCTAAAATATTAAAGTAGCAATAAGCTAAATATATGCATACATATAAAAATTTAACTACAAATGTGAATCTCAACAAATCGTGCCCACGTGTGAAATTCTTATTGACAATAAGCATCTAATAAAACTATACCGAGATATAGTCACTCATTTTTATACATATGTATTGTAGATAAATGTATCTAACATATATACAGATATATATTGTAGATAAATATTTTATATATATACATTGTAGAGATAAATATATATCAAACTATTAAAATATACACTTTTGAAAAACTATAATTATTAAAATTTTTTATATACAATTTTGTTAATAAAATTTAAAAATAGCTTGATAATTTCAACATAACGTAACACGTGCAGTTTAATGTACATAGATATATAATAACAGATACATGTAATAACATTCAAAGCGAAGCGTTTTATTTCGAAATCATATTTGTCTATGTTATGCTTTATCATCTTTTTTTTTTTATTGCCGGACACTATCAGAAATAAAAAGCAAGAGTAAAAAAGAAGTGTACAATGATAACATCGCCGATAATTTTTCTGGCATATAATACTATAAATACGAGTTTTCTCATAATTCATACAACCTTCAACTACTGTTATTTCAATTTTCTCTTATTCTTATTTGTGCTTTTTTTCATAAACAATGAAAATTGTCTCAATTATTTTTATAATTTATTTTATACTATATTTAGAACCCGTCAGTGACGCGTTTGATTTACCTAACTTTAGAGATATATTTGGCTTCAAACCAATAACCCCCTGCGACAAAATCACATCTATATCGACGATTGCGTACAACAGGTAAAGTAAACATGCTTATTATTCACTTGTTTATCGCGCTAATTACACGTATTTCTTTTCAAGACAAAATCCTAATGGCGTTGAGATTATCAAGAAACAGGACACTTGTCGTTATATAGATAGTAAAAAGATTGCCTTTGTCATTCATGGTTTTTACGGTTCCCCAAAAATTCCATTTTATGCTGATTTGTCTTTGCAGCTCGTAAAGGTAAATATATTCAAGAAAACAATTCAAATTACATCATCTACATATAATTACATATCTATGATAAGCAACAAAATTTTCGTCAATATCATATTGTACTAATTGTTAGCATAAAAGTTGGTTTAAAAATAAACTCACATAAAAAATAAAATAACACCTTATTTTCGTAGAACGACATTACGGTGTTTTCGGTTAACTGGTCTGAAGGATCATGCACTATAAATCTTTTAAGCTTACTATTAGCATGGCCAGCATATGACAGTGCAGCAAAGAACACTCGTGAAGCAGGAAAACTTGTGGCAAAGTATGTTTTAGATTTGAATATTTAAAACACACTAATAATATTCAAACCTCATTATTCAAAACTAGCTATATCAATAACGCATGAGATTATGTAAACATCATTTCATCAGTCATATGATCATGTGATTGAACAGATGTACAGTAGTAGAAGTGTTGACATCTAGTATCAAAAATAGGACACATTCTAAATATCTAACTTTATTTAACAAGACAACGTTTTTTAGACTTTCTATATTCAAAAATTTACACAATTTTACATCGTTATATTTCTGTTCACACGAAGAGAAAAAATAAAAAAACAGTTTTTCTTATGTATTAAAACCCTAGCTGTCGATTTAGATTAACTAAAATTTAATCAGTCCAGCCTTTATTCTCAGCTTGTCTGAATCTGATTCTTATAAATCATGTCGACCTTGCTGCGCGTACACGAGACACTAGCACATCTTGATTTACTAAAATTATCTTATAGAATTATGTGAAACGACGAGTACTAAAATAGTACGTTTTTTTTCACATATTTCTATAACTGTGTTTTGTTTTCTTTCAGTTATATCGCACATATAACTAGTAAGTGCAAAGTGCCATTAAGGAACATAATGCTTATTGGTCATAGTCTCGGTGCGCACGTAACTGGCTTTGCTGCAAAGAGTATAAAGTCACGAGGTATTGGAACTATAACGCATATTATCGGCGTGGATCCCGCAGGACCACACTTTTGGTCTAAAAGTTGTGATCAAAGGCTTTGCGATACAGACGCCAAGCGTGTAACTGCGCTTCACACAACCAAACTATATGGAATAAATAAACCCATAGGTCACGTCAATCTGTATTTCGATGACGCAACAATACAACCAGCATGTAATAAAAATTACATTTAAGATGCGTTTAGAAGAATGTACAATGTTCTTAAAATAATTAGCCACAATTAGTAGTAAATATAATAAAGATGTAAAAATTTCAGGCAAAGGCACACTTATTCTCTGCTCACATTTAATTGCTGTTAACTATTTGACTGCACTGTTGGAATATAGCAATTGCGGATTCCCTGGTGTTCCTCAATTGAAGAAGTAAGTTTATTTCGTCAATCACTGATACATTTAAGATCGTATTGATTCATTAACTTTCTCAAATAAAAGCAATCTAACGATTACTTGCAAAATATAAATTATACTACATACATATTCTTATGCATACAATATAGTAAAAATAAAAAAAGATAAAACTCTTTGTTAAGTATACATATTACGTATAACAAATTAGCAAATCAGTACACAGTTCAAAAGTATACTCTTATAAATTTCAATAGATTTTTTTCTACGATTAATTTGGTACTTAATCCGTATAACTCGATATTTTTGCAGGTTTGATGAATCCATGCGTCCTAATTCCACATCCACGAATTGCATATTTGTGGACAGAAAAATAATCGATCGGAATAATATCAAACCGGGAGCATATACTGTATTTGTTACAGACAAATATCCCTTCTGCTCCCAAAACACATTTCCCAAGTGTCAACAGTAAACGATTTGTTGTTTGTTTTATAATTTCTTATGACATTTTTGTCATATATATGTTAAAGCTTGTTATAGCAAAAATCTTGTTTTACTATTGACAATAAAATGATTTATCGCTATTTATATTGCAATATTTATATGAAACCTAATAATAAATCTTAAGTTTCCTCTTTGTCTCGGTGCACATGTAAGTGGCTTTGCTGCAAAAAGTTAGGTCACGGGATATCGGAATACCACATATCTTCGGTGCCGATCCCGCAGGACTACACTTTCACTTTGCGTATCAAAGTTGTTTTGAAAGACTTTGCGATTCAGATGCCGATCGTGTGACTGTTTTTCACACAACCACACAATGGGGAATAAATGAACCTATAGGTCACCTCAATCTGTATTTTTAATGGTAAATCATATCAATCAGGATACCGTAAATATTATATTTAATTGACGCATTCAGAAAAATGTTCCTAAAATGGTTGGCCACAAAAATTATCCTACCTATCCTTACTGCACACAAGATCACTTTCTACGTGTCAACAGTAAATAGTTTGATGCTTGTTTTTTGAACATCTCTTTATCTTTTTGTCATGTATGTTAAAGCTTATTATAACAAAAGTCTTATTATTGTCTATGCAAACATCATAATATCGCATATCGATATATATCGCATATCGATATATATCGCATTTCGATATATATCTCGATAAATCATAGTTGAAGCACGTGAGAACCAGCTTCTTTCTATCATACGCGTGTGTACGTTACGCTGAGATCTTACACGAGCTATTACACGCGCGCAGAAGCGAATCCGTTCCGAGCGCATCTCTTCTTCGTCGTCGTGGTCTTCTCGCCGGTCGGATACACGCGAATGGCCGATCCGGACGAACTCGTTCGTTCTCTCGCTGCTGGAAAGAAGCAACACGTCCCGGCGCGACGCAGGAAGAATAATAACGGTACGACGCCGTGGATAAGGATGTACGGATTCCACGGTGAGGCGTTAGGTGGACCTCGTTATAGCCGCCGTGCCGTGTCTTCCGCCATGAGTCGTGTACGTGTACACGCTCCGCACGATACGAGGAGGACACAACAAGATGCGCGTGGTCGTAGGCGTCGAACATCTCAATTTTCTATTCCTTTTCCGAGAAATGCAGAAGTTGTCACGGTTCATCGCGTAGAAATTTAAGAAATTTTCAATTTTCGAGAATCGATATTCGATAAGTTTTTGATTGCATTCGGCTTTCAATTCGTTGCGAATATTTTACAAAGTAAAAAATTGACGGCAACTTCTATTTATCCTTCTTGGGATATTCGCGTTCCTCTAATTGGGACTCAGTCCCGTTCTTCAAGTAGGAAACTTATAAATCATTATTAGGACTCGGAGGTTTATCTTTTCCCGCGCAAGGTTGTAAAAGCCTATAATACGTTACACCGCTGAAGCAGAATGCAGAGAGAGCTTTCATCGAAGTTATAATCGAATCCATGTAAATACAGACTAACGAGAGTCGCGCAGTTGCTCATCGCGCAGTTTAACATGTTATTGACTGAAGCGCCTCAATCACACACACGCACACACAAGCCGCTGATTTCTCTCTATTCCCGTATTCAACATCGTGTTTCGTGGCTGAACAAAAACTGTATAAAAATCCTCCTCGCACGTCCTCCCCGAGGATTCTTCAGTAAGAGCAGGGTATACCGGCGCGTTCGATATGAATCGCAGGCGGACACAAAGAAGGAAGGATACGGTCAACGACGACGGCGAGGAAAGGCGAAGAGGCCGCCGTCGGTCACTCTTTTTAATTGACGGGCACCGCATAATTTCAGGGTGGCCCGGTCGGACCCTCCGGTCGATCCCGCAACTTGTGGAAGGGTGAGAAGAGGAAAGAAGAGGAATCCGTGGCGCTTGCACAGCAGCGGCCGGAATTCCGTAGAATTCTGGGACACCGTGTGCAGCAGATATGCGAGGGGCGCGAAACGGGCCCTCGGGCCCCTTGCGCTTCCCCAAGGCTCGCGCATCTGCAAAGGCTTACTTAGTCACGCTACGCAACGAGCACTCTCTCCCGCCGGCTCTCTTTCTCACTTCTCACACTCGCCGCACCTTCCGTCGCAGCGCGAACGGCCGCAACACCCGAGCTATTACGTGTCGTTATTGGAGCTTAATAGGCGCGCCGGGCCCTTCGGTGGATATGCCGATTATCGGGTTACCCCGACGCCAACCTACGCCTGTGCGGCTCGTAAGTACACGTTGTTATGCGTGCGCCTACCGTATGGGCGCGAGCGCGCCGCTCTTTCACTGCGAACGCAGGGGCGGATTTACGGGACTAAAATGAAACTCGACTCGCGTTTCGATACGCGAAAAATATCTACTTCTTCTCTCCTAAATGTCATTAGAAACTGGTATTTAAAATATCACATTTCTAAATATCACATCCGTGTTTATATTTAAAAAAGTGCTTATTACCTCAAAAATTATAACTTTTACGATATTTAATCAGAAGATGTCGTCATAGATAGCGAAAAGAAATATAAACTGCAGTTATGAAATATATTCTATGGACTACTGTTGACACATTAGCATAAGAGCTTCACGTTATTGTCTGAGCTGGCCGGAAAGATCAAGTTTCATGTTTTTAACTAACCAAACTGGACATTCGTTGATTTTTTTTTTTTTTTATTATTGTGCAAGCATATTCTTGCGTTTAACGGGAACGCGTTCGTCTCTCGGTACCTCTTTTCTTTTCTACGTGAGTTTCCAGAAGTGATTAACTTCAGCTTGTGAAACGGCTTTGGTATCCGCCCCTGAGTGAAGCAACACACAGGTGTATTTTGCTCGAGGGATGTAAAGAAAGAGAAAGAGACAGAGAGAGCGAGAAACAACGCTCTTAAGTTCTCGCGTTCTACACAAACGAAAGGGAAGCTCGGGGGGAGAGCAGGAATGCGCACGCTACCGTGCCCTCTCGAAAGTGACGGCGTTTTCGGGACCGTTCCGAGAGGAAACGCGCCTCTCACGTTGTTCTGACAGGTGTCACGGACGACGGTAATGAGGTCTTCGCGTTTCTCCGCGAGATGATTGCAGAGCAGACGCACGGCGCGCGACACTTGTCACGATTCCCAAGATACGCACGTGCTCCGAAGTGATCTCCCGGGCTATATCGAAGGAATCTCTCGCGTGCGATATCATCAATCTCGATAATCTCGTAATCCTCTCCGCGCGCGCTTTACTTGTACATTATTTGCATACATAAACAAGCTCCATGAGTCGGCTTATTTACGATAATCAGTAGAAAAACGGAACAGCGTGACGATAAATTATTGAGTTGCCGAGTCGCGTATCACGCTGATTTAATTACCGGCCCGTCTCATACGGGCGGAAAGCATAATTCACTAATTAATTCCTCATCACCTCGCGCACATCTTACGGTTAATGATATTCCGCGCGTTTCTTACCGCGTATCGCGGCGGTTGCGACACGCGAACCCGAAGGTGCACTTTTACGCAAGCCGTGCGCTATCGCGCAGCTCCCGTTTGGTGCCCGCCGGGGAATGTTATTCCGCGCTCGATACGATCGGCGGATGGAGTCACCAGATATTGCGAGGCCAGAAAGGCAATGCCTCCTCCCGTCGTCGTCGCGTACGGAACGTCGTCGCGAACGGAGTGTGACTTTGCCTTCGATCGGGTTACGTACACACGCTTTAACAGGACCGCACGTTGATTTTTAATCAGCGGGATAACGCGCCGGACGAGCGCACTGACAGGATACACTTCTCGTGGCGTGTTCCGCCACGGAATTTTGCAAACCGCTACGCCCGATGATCGATACGATAAAGTAATACTGTCAAGGTTACAAGACGCGTGTGGCGTTCGATCGCGATTATTATTTCTCTCTCTTCGCAAGTTTATTCTTAGAACGTAATTATGAAACTTGATTTTGTGTGAACTCAATAGTGGGAAATTTCATTAACTCTCCTTTGTTTTAAATAACATCAATATATCGTGAAAAAAATAGATAATTAAGAATAAAAATACATGATTAAAATTACTTTTACATATACTATATATCATCTTATTAATTTAATAATACTGTTATAACGTGCTTTAACATTAATGTCACTTCACCTATCCTGTTTTCCAAATAAACATAGTACTTCACTTTTGCATTGAATCCTCAACTCCTCTCTGATACAAATTTATCTCCCGATCGCACGGAAGAACCAGATGCATCCACGGATACGCTCGAGTAGGTGTTTACGCCCGCGGTAGAGTTGCATCATTGACGCATCTGGCCGTAGCGTCGTTGGAGCGACGAGAGAATGGAGGGGACAGAAAAGAACCCTCTGTCTCAATGGGACCTCGTGGTAACGCACCTGTGCGCTTTTCGACGGTGAATGGGAGATCCCGCCGAGGGGACAAAATCAGAATGAGAGGTCCTGCGCTGCTACCGAGGGGTAGCGCAAAGCGCCCCTTTAACGGAACACGAAGAGAGAACACGTACATCTGTCGCAATCATGACGGTATTGTCAGCAAGCCAGAAGCGATTTAAATAGGGTTAACTTGATCCCGAAGCTTATCTCTCCCTTTTCGTATCTGCACGTCCAATTGCAGACGTAAAAAATAACTAAAAAGTAATGGCAAATTTCGTCCATTTTTTGGACCTCGAATTTCAAACTTTTTTTATGGCAAATAGTACTATTAGATAAAACATTAATCTTAGTAAAATTTCAAGATGAGCATAGGCACGGTTCCGGAGATACAAGGGAGTAAAAGTGATGATTTCCAGTCAGAGTGTATTGCACAAGGAAGAATGCGTGGCTGAAGGTCATGTAATATTGAGGGTATATTCTGTCGAATGGATTATCTATGATCCATTGGACATATCCAATATTACATTTTGGTTAATCAAATTTTAACACTTTGCTGGAATCGGCAATTAGAAACAAAAAGAAAATCGATATATCGATATGCGATATATATCGA